>JAQGBT010005148.1:0-14925 GCA_034698585.1 Disparrhopalites patrizii
GAGAGAGAGAGAAAAAGAGAGAGAAAGAGAGAGAAAGAGAGAGAGAAAGAGAGAAAGAGAGAGACAGTCCCAATTTCCGATATCTCACCCAAACACCCAATTACTGTCCCAGCCTTTCCTCCTCACATGCCTAATGAGCCCCCAAAAAGAAGTGAAAATATGAGTCTCAAACCATATAATTTCCCCTCCGCCCCTCTGAAAACTGTCTCCCTCACACTCTCCCTCCTGTCAAGAGCCCTATAAATCACGTGACTATATCCAGGAAAACGCCTATTAAATTGTCATATAACAATGTCTATTTGATATAACGAAATAATAAGATATCAGAGGCTATTAAGCCCCGCCCATAAATTCCCTCCCTCCTCTTTATATCCTGGGGAAAGCTCAAGCCTCACCCATGCTTAAAATGGTAGGTATAAAAAAAATGGGTTAATAATTTAGGGACATTTTTATAGTAAGTATCTGAATATATGACATGTATATAAAGGGACAGTGGATACTGAGGAAAGTGAGGTTGGAGTGGCGGGAAGGACGTTTTTAAAAAAAATGTTGAGATGCTAATAATGATGGTAGACGGCAGTCGGTGTGATGATGAGTGTTTTTATACATGGTCTACAGGCCCTGATGATAAGGGCTCATTATTCATGAGAGAGCTCTTTATGAGGGGGAGAGGGAAGCTTTAATGTAATGTATGAGTATATATTTACATGCACATTTATTACAAAGCTCCAGGGGAAAGTGAATGTAGGTTGGAAAGGAAATGCTATAGGGAATACAGAGGAAGCGGAGAGGTTGTACTTGTGGGGTGTACAGTGTGTATCATGCTGTAGAGGATGAATACAGGGTGATAGGGAAAATGGTCTAGCAATAAGTAAGGTCCATACAGAATTTAATTGCGGGCCTAACCAAAAAAATCCTGGGTCAATACCAGCAAAATGAAGCAAATTATGGGATTTAAATCAAGAGATAAACGTCACTATATGACGTTTGGGTAACTTGAATTAAAAAAAACACCTGCCTAGTTTTATGGAAAACATTAAAAAATGCACACAGAATCTGCTCAACTGATTGTGTTAAAAAAAATTGTGTTATGTACTAGCTAAAAGCACAATAAAATGAAGGTCCAATTATGTACCCGGACCCGGTTTTTTATTTTAAAAAACGTTTACAGAAATCTAGTAAACAATTTTAGATTCTCAAATTGCCGTATTAGCCTAAGGGAGAGGAGTAAATTTTTTCTGGCTAGATCCGCAATTAAATTATACCAGATGTGTCCCTTTTCATATTTGATAAAAGTAAATTTTTGGCATGTGCCATGTTGTGGAATAATGATGTTCGTGGAAAAAGCTGCATTTTCGACATTTTTGGACTTATTCCCTTTCGTGGCTTTTCGGTGCTCTTTTGTAGAGGAAAAAATACGGGGTATATGAGGGAAGGAGTTTTCAATATATCTAATTATATACATATGTATATATATTACATACATAGCTACATAAATATAAAAGTATTACTCACTGTATTTGATTTGTTGCTGTCTGCCAGGGGCATTATTAGCACCCGTGTTGATACTCCCGCTACTCCAGTACTTGTTCCCATGCTCCATTGTATTGTGTTGTTGGTTCCGGTGGAAGTTTCGGTCGAAATTGCTGATTTTAGTCTCATCTGCAAACAATGGAACAGACAAACAAGTGGAACATGAAAAAAAATGAGGAGGAAATGAGCCGAGAATGGCAAATTAAATAATATATCATCTATAAACATGATGGCTTTTTATTCTTTTTTTTTATTATGGCCGGATGTTTAATGGATCCACAAAAGTTATTGATTGGCTCGGCTTTTCCATATGTCTAAAAAGCTTAATTTATCGAGGGTGCAGGACATAATTTGATTATCTATCAGTGGCCTTAATGCATGTGTTAGAGAGAGAAGTCAATAGAGAAATTTACAAATTTTCCCGTTATACAGTGGAGTCTCTATATAATAACCAAGGTATGACATCCGAATCGGTATTCGAATTCAAATCGGAATTATATTCACATTTTTCAGTATTTTAATCGGAATTAGTATCCATATTTTTGTCAGAAAAGTATTTTAATTCGAATTTATAATTACAAATACATTCGAAATTCAAATTCGAATTCAAAAGTTGACATTTGAATTCCGATAGTTTATTTGTATTCGAAAATTCTTCTATTATGTTACTAATTCCCCGCTTCAGATTAGCGCGCATTTTTTCAAATGAAATTGAATAAAACATGCTTATGCTAAAATTGTACACATTGCAATTTGTGGGCTTCAAGTGAATTTTTTAACAGAAATTAGCTCACTTTTTGAAACAAAATCTGAATAAATCTTATTTGGATTAAAATTATGTATGTAAATATTCAAAAAATATACTCTACACATCTACACGCTATTGCTGTGGATTTGAAATAAATTTAAATTTAATTCAGAAATTGCTCTACGTTTTTTTAAATTGAATTAATTGTATTCATATTAAAATTGTACAGTGGAGTCTATATGTGACAAGTGTCTTTATAACAACATTTCTCTGTAACAACATTATTTTTCCAGCCCCCTGTACATATACTGTGCATATTTAATGTTGTATATAACAACATTTCCCTATAACAATAATTTTCGCCCTTCCCTTCATGTTGCCATATAGAGACTCCACTGAACATACGTATTCAAAAAAATTGTCTACCCAATAATCCTGTGGGTCTCAAACGAATTTGAATTCAGTACAGCGGAGTCTCTATATAACAACTCTGAAGGGAAGGGCGGAAAATATTGTTATAGGGAAAAATTGTTATATAGAACATTCAATATGTACATTATATGTACTAGGGGTAAGAAAAATAATATTGTTACAGAGAAATGTTGTTATAAAAAAACTTGTTATAGAGAGACTCCACTGTATTCAAATTTGGCGCCATTTTTTAAAAAGTTTAATAAATATTGCGTATACAGTAGAGTCTCTCTATAACTACTCGCTTTATAACAACATTTCTATATAACAACATTATTTTTTCCTACCTTCGTACACGCAAAGTACATATTTTATGTTCTATATACATAACAACATTTCCCAGTCACATTATTTTTTCCTCTTCCCTTCAGTGTTATTGTAGAGAGATTCCACCGTATATGTATTAAAATTGTAACAAAAAATATCCTTGTTTGAATAACGACTTAAACATAAAATATTAAATGGTTGAATTTGTGTTAATTATAATATGTACATTTAACCAATATAATAATAATACTATGTACAGTGGAGTCTCTCTATAACAACACTGAAGGAAAGAAGAAAAAAATTGTTACTGGGAAATGTTGTTGTATGGAACATTTAATATGCACTTTAAATGTACGAAGGGCAGAAAAATTGTTGTCATACAAAAATGTTGTTATACAGAGACTTGTTATAGAGAGACTTCCCTGTACGTGTAAAAATATGCAATTGTTGAATTTGTTATATTCTAACGTGCCCATATAATTAACGTAATTATACGTACACAGCTGAGAACATTTTAGAATAAAAACGGGACTTTTTTCAGCATTTTAGAAGGTGAGAGGATATTCGAGAATAATAATGGCCATGCAAATAAAGGCAGACGTGCCCATCTAATTGTAATTTACGAGGTGTTGCAAATCCCTGTCGTTATTCTTGTAATTAAGATTTGTTTTTGTCTCTCTCTCTTTCTCGCTTTCTCTCTCACTCTCCCTTCCATCTCTCTTTGTGGTTTCCCTCGAAGCCAGAAGAAACCAAATTTTCCTGGAGCCAGGGATTTTGGCTTGTACAAAGTTTCTCTTGTGGCGCTAATGGCCAAAAAGTTCTTTAAAGTTTCCCCCCTTTTCAGCCCCACACAAGCCCAGGAAAATTCCATCCGAGTTCCTCTCAAACTCTCTCTAAAATGAGTAGAAATTTATGGGGGAAAGTGTGCGGAATTTTGGGAAACAATTAAAAGTGGGTGGGAAATGAGGAGGTATAAATTTCAAGGAGAAAAAATCGAAAGGGACACATTACACCTTTGTATACACAAGAGAATTAGGAGCGAGCTGTGGAAGGAAGATATGTGGGACAAAAATTTGTTTTTCCCTTTTTACTATGAAATTTGAAAATTCCCTCGGTGAAAGTTTTTTTTACGAAAATAACTAGTGTCGTCTATTAAAAAAAGGAATCCACATGGCGGTAAAACAGGGGAGAATTTTTTTAAGGCTCAAGGGTTTATTCAAGGAGGAAAATAAAGGGAAAATTTCACCAACTAAACAAAGACCTGGCTGTCTCTTCCAGAGATTTGCTCCACTTTGGCAAAAGTGTGTAGATACTCCAAAACTATGACAGGAAGGCAGTTAAGAGTGGGCAAAGTGCATAGAGAGAAAGATGGGAGGAGGAAAATATATTCTACCAGAGAAGAAGCAGAATAAAAAAAATAGAAAGCAAGAGGAAGCAAGAGAAAGCAAGAGAAGGACCAAACCAGAGAGACGAAAGAGGAAAAAGAAAGTCAAACAAACAAGCAGGTAGGGAGATAGATAGAAACAGAGAGCGAAATATAAACAATGGAAAGAAAGATATAAAAAGAGAAGAAGCAGTAGCGACAAATATGAAGAGCACAAAGGCTGACAAAAAAGGTAGGGAGACGAAATGCGATACCGAAAAAGCGGGAAATATTGGAGAATAAGAAGGAGAGACAAATATAGAGAGAAACGATGAGAAAAAATGAAGAGACCAAGTGAGACAAAGAAAGAGATGCAAATAAAACATATAAGGAGAGAAAGGAAAAGAGAAAAAAATGATAGAGCGAGCGAGAAAGCGACAATATGAAAACAAAAGAAACAGAAAAATAACAAGAGAGAATAAAGGTAATAAAGATAGAAACATAAGGAGTGACAATAAAAGAAAGAAAGAAAGAGACAGAACGAAAGAAAGAAAAAACTAAGAAGAGAAAATAAAATAAGGAAAGAGAGAAAAAAATAAGAAAAGAGAATAAAATAAAGAAAGAAAAAATTAAAAGAGAGAAAAATAAGGAGAAACTATAAAAGAAAGAGAGAAAAATAAGGAGAAAATAAAAGAAAGAAAATAAGGAGAGACAACAAAAGAAAGAAAGAGAGAAAAATAAGGAGAGACAACAAAAGAAAGAAAGAGAGAAAAATAAGGAGAGACAACAAAAGAAAGAAAGTGAGAAAACTAAGGAGAGAGAATAAAAGAAAGAGAGGCAAATAAGGAGATACAATAAAAAAGGAAGAAGAACACAAAAGAATAAAACAAAGAGAAGAAGAACACAAAAGAATAAAGCAGAGAAGAAGAAGAAGGAATAGAGAAAACAAAGGGAAGAAGAAGGGAAACGAATACCAGAACTAAAGAGAAGAAGGAAAAGGATAAAAGAAAAATAAAAATAAAAGAGACTAAATGAAAGCTAGAGAGACAGAAAATAGAGTAGAGGGCGTAAAATAGAAAGAAATGGCAAAACTGAACTCATAGTAAAAGACAGGGAGAGATAGCGTTGGAAAAAGAAATACATATAGTTTAAAAAGCGTTGAGAAGTGAAAGAAAATGACATTAAGAGAGAAAAGGAAAGCGAGAGTTCCAGAGAGAAAGTGGGAATAGGAGTGAAGAAGAAATTGCAAATTGCGTGAGAGCTAGAGAGAGACAGCGAGAGAGAAAAACAAGAGAGAGAGAAAAACAAGAGAGAGAGAGAAAAACAAGAGAGAGAGAGAGAGAGAGAGAGAGAAAGCAAGAGGAAGTTGCTCCGGGTGCTTTTGAGAAGAAAGCCACTAGATAATTTTCTCCCATGTCTAGTTTCCCTGCAAATGAAGCCACTTATCATGTTCCTCCTCGGAAGCGCATTCCCTCGTCCTTTCTGGACTTTCCCCCCGCCAAGGAGACACGGGAGGAGGGCCTCATTTTCACGGGGAGAAAGGAGATCATTTTCTTCCAAAAAGTTTAAACAAGAAGGAAAGGAAGTAAATCTTTCCTCTTCCCAAACTTTCCCTTTTACTTGTCTCCCAACACGGGGATGCGGCATCATAAAAATTACTATTATAATTACTCCCACAGAACGACCACCTGAACGTTCATTTTTACATGCGTTGAGCGTTGAGCTCATTTCGTTTACGTAAAAGCGTAATTGCTTTTTCTACCCATCCAATGCTTTAACGGGCACAAAATAGACGAAAGTTTCTCAGGAATAATGCGCTATTTTGCTCCCTCCAATATTCTACTAAAATTTAGGGAAAGTCTGGGATTTTCAGACGGAAAATGATGGGTTTTATTGTATATTTATAGGCCAAAGAATGTCAGCAAAGTCCGATGTATGACATTATTTACCCACATGGTTAACAGCTGAATCGAATTTTCAAACATCAAAAAGGACTTCAGCGGTAACTCCAGTTTTGGTCGTAAATGAAGTGAGACAGAAGTCAATAACAAAAGAATTCAAGATAGCGAGAGAATAAAAATAAGAACATGTGAGAGCAAAGGAAAAAATAATAATCCCAGGAGAAAGAAAACAAGAATAATTAGTGGGAAAAATTAAAAAGGGAGAGAGAAATAAACTGAAACAAAAATGGGAGAGAGAACATGAAAGACCCCATCAAAAATCGAGAGAGAGAGAGAGAAAATCTAACTACGATAGACGAACAAACAGCAAGAGAAACAGATAATAAAGAGAGAAAAGCCGAGAACAAGAAAAAGGGAGAAAAACAGAAAGAGAGAGCCAAAAGGGAAAGACACAGATGACAGCAAGAATTAATAGAGAGAGATGAACAAGAACAAAGATAAAAAACAAAGAAATAAAAATAAAAAAAGATTTTACCAAGAAAGAAATTTAAATAAATAAAAATAATTACAAAGATAAAGATCATATAAGGTAAGAAGCAAATAAAAAGGCAAAACAAAGAACGAAATATAAATACAAATAACTACAGAAAGAAACCATTTAAAAATAAATACAGAAAGAAACCATTTAAAAATAAATACAGAAAGAGACCATTTAAAAATAAATACAGAAAGAAACCATTTAAAAATAAATACAGAAAGAAACCATTTAAAAATAAATAAAGAGAGAAAACGTTTAAAAATAAATAAAAACAAATGCAAAAAATGAGCGACAAGGCAGAAAACAAATATGTATAGAAAGAAAAATAAATACAGAAATATAAAACAAAAAATGAGAGAGAAAATGGAGGCAAATACATAGAGAAAGCCACACAACAGCAAAGGACAGAAAGGAACAATCCAAATAAAGAGAGAGGCAACATAAAGATATAACAAAGGTAGAGATAGGTATGCACACAAAGTCAGAAAAGGGAAAGAGACAAGATAAAAAACAAATAAAAAAGGAGAAAATAGAGAAAGAAAAGAAAGTTCAAGCAGAGAAATCGGAGAGTCTACAAGAGAAAAAGAGGGAAAACTCCAGAGTGGTAGCACCCGAAAATAATCCGTGCAAGCAAAGTCCCGAATGTGATCCACCAAGAGAAAAAAAAACTCCCAAAAGTGATCTCCAAGCATATCCTCCATATAAAAAAAAGTTTGAAAACGGATCCCGAAAAAAATAGATGGATGGATAGAGCAAGTGACAAGGGATCCTTTTACATAGACGATGAGAAAAGTGATTTCGTCTCCCCAAGAACACAAGTATCAAAAACGTGATCTTGACATCCAAAGATACTAAGAGAGAAGTTAAGAGTTACCAAAGAGCTTTTTTTTATCCTATCACCATCCATCCCCAGAGCTTTACCATTGACACTCCCACCCAGCCTGACAAGACCAACAAAAGGCAAGACAATTGGGTTCGGAACACACAAAGGGATATTTCCCCCCATTGCTTTCTCCCACTTTCTCCCTCCCACATTCCCCTTTTGTCCCAGAAGCTCCAGGGTGCACCGAGGAAGCCCCGACACAGTGGGGTGGCTTGTAATTAAATTCAAACTGCCGCGGGGGAAATCCCAGAAAAAAAAATCCTTCACATACACAAAGTCCGGAAATATTTGCTCCCTTTGCCTCATTAACCAGTGAATTCCGAAAGAGACAATTACCACCAAATGTGCGCCTACAGGACAAAATCTAGCCTATATTTTTATGTCGCAAAAAAAAACAACAATTATGCTTGTTCTTCTTCCAGGACATTAATCTTCCTTGGGGAAAAAGGAGGAAACGGGCCAATGCATTATAATTACATGGTTCCTATTGAAGGCGGGGATTAAATCATTTTTTTTGGAGGGCCCCACCCACTCTTGATTTTTTGGATGACTAAATGGAAGCCCAATTCTCACTTGGCAACCACCAACACCTTCCAATTAGGGAGGGGGAAATGTAAACATACCAGCCTGTACATATTTGGGCTATTTCCAGCACAAACAGTGTCGTCAGAGGATTCAGGCGGAGAGTTTTACATGCTTTTTCATTTGGAACAAAAAACATTGGAGCGTCGCTTTGGCCCTTGAAAATTAATCACTCAATCTCATGGGAAAAATGGGACAGAGAGAAAGGGAGAGAAAGAGAGAGAGAGAGAGAGAGTCGAAGGACAGAAGTAGAGCGAGAAGGCTCCAGAGTCAATGAGATATCCTCACGAAGAGAGAGCCACGGGAAATATACAGTCGACTCTCTCTATAAGAGCACCCTATCTGCATCGGGAAAAGTGCACTTATAACGAACTGCTGGTATAGAGAATTAGTTAAAAAAATATGAGTAATAATTAACTAAGATTATTTTCAGGCTTAACTCTGATAATTTTCCAAATTCTAACAATATTTACAAAATTGGGCGTAAATATTTGCATTTTAGTGAGAAAAGAATAAAATTGTGCTGGTGTAGAGCTCCGGTGCTGTTATAGAGAAAAAATTAATGTTGAAGGGATACCTGGCTTAGGCGCTAATGCTCTTATAAGGAGGAAGTGCTGTTATAGTGAATGAAATGTGGCCGATGGAAGAAAATACCCTGCTGTTATAGAGTAACTGCTGTTATAGCGAGTGCTCTTATAGAGAGCGCACTTTACATGGTAGAGCTGTAGGGGGGATTCAGCACTGCTGTTATAGAGTAAGTGCTCTTATCGGGAGGGCCGGTATAGGGAGAGTCGACTGTACAAAGTGGGAGTGGGATAAAATTCACAAATGTAATGGGAGTACAAATGACAAAAAAGGCGAGGAAAAGGCAAGGATGGAAAAGCCAAAAACCAAGGATAACGGGAGGTAAATATAGATATTAATGAGCAAACGCGAAATAAACGAGAGAGAGCAAGTAAATAAGCTGAGGGAAAGACAGAAATTAGAGAAGTGTAAATAAGGGCGAAAAGGGAATTGAACGAAAATTTGGGAAGGTGTAGTTATACGGAAGAAAAAGGGACATCAAAATTTTAAGGGATGAAGAAAGAGACAAACTGAGCGAGAGAAAAATATAAACGAAAAAAGAAAGGAATATTTAAAAAAGAAAGAAGGAGGCAAATTTAAGGAGAACAAAACATTGATGAGGATAAATATTAAAGATAAAGAATGGTTAAAAGATAAAAAAATTGCAATTAAAAAAATAACTTGAAGAAAAGAAAGGCCGAGAAAAATTGAACAACATAAAGAGAAAAATATCAGACAAAGCTGGAGGACATTGAAAACAAGTTTAGAAAAACATACAATACCTTCTAAGAGGGAATGCCTTACAAAAACTAAAAAGAAAGCCGAGAAAGAGACAAGAAAAAAGAGAAAGCCCTAGAAAATCTTCACGAACTGTCGTAAACCACGAGCCCGTACCTCTTGTGAAGTCATAAAAATTTACGGAGCGCTTTAAATATTAGTGTAAACAACCTCTTTAATATCCCTGGAACCGCTCCATTTAAACCCCGAAATATCTGATAAAGAACTTTCCCCCTGAAAATCTATCTCTAACACTGGTCATAATATTGCCTTGAAAACAAAAATGACTCCACGGAAGAGCTTTTCTCCCCCCCCCAAAAGAAAATCATGTCAAGCACCACCAAAAGTTACCAGCTTGAAGAAAATGCAAACAATAGTACTTTCTTGCAAAATTGTAAGAAAAAAATAGGATGCAAGAGAAACAAAGGACTGAAAAGAGGAGGAGGATCATCGGAATAAATAAACACAAGGACAAAAACAGCGTATTTCCCGCCATGGAAACAGCACAGAAATCAAAGTATGTTCCAGAGGAAAAACTCCAATTGTTGTAAGTAAGGAGCTTTGACAGTCTGCAAAGAGAGAGATTATACCTTTCCCCAAAAACAAAAAGGAGCTTACGGGAAAATGCAGAGCCTCCAGCTCATACACACACTTTCTCCAGGATTTGGAAAGGAGCTGCAAATAGCCCAGAAAATTACTTTCCCTTCAGAGAGAAAATGCCTTGAGCATAACAGGAGATGCAATGAACTGAGACTTCTTATACAAAAGAAATACCAGTCAAACAAATGGTAATGTCGAGATCAAAAGAAAGTACATAATACCGGGAGAACAAAAGGGGAAGGTAGCATGGAGAAATTACGGTGGGAACGAAATGCGGAGAAAGTGAGAGAGAAAACAACAGTCGCAGAAAAGGAGTGAGAGAATAAAATATCAAGAGAGAAACACATTTTAAATGTGGAGAAAGTTTGAAAAAATACGGTGAGAGAAGAAGGCAAAAATGAGTGAAGGACACGCACAAAAACGAGAAAAAATTGCCGTCATAGACAACGGAGAAAATTAGAATAAAAGGTAATCAGAGCAAGAAAGTAGAAAAAGAGGCGAAACACAAGGAAAACACAAGGAAAAAATAATAGAAAATTGAAATGAAAAAGAAAACGAAAATGAGAAAAAAAGGGAAATAAAACTGAAAAGTAAAACGAAAGCAAAAATGGATAAAAAATAAAAACGAATGGGTAAGCGTACAAAAACAGAGAACAAAACACAAGCAATTGCCACAAAGAATGAATAATGAAAAAGACATGGAAAGGCAAAAATCAGAAATAGAAAGTAAAAACTCAGAAATAAAAGGCAAAACCATCAGAAATGGAAAACAAAAAATCAGAAATAGAAAGAAAAAAATGGGAAATAGAAAGCAAAAAAATCAGAAATGCATAGAAGCGGAGAAATCAGAAATGTAAATTAACACATCGGAAATCGAAAGCAAAAAATCAGAAATAGAAAGCAAAAAAATCAGAAATGCATAGAAGCGGAGAAATCAGAAATGTAAATTAACAAATCGGAAATCGAAAGCAAAAAATTTGAAATAGAAAGCAAAAAAATCAGAAATAGAAGGCAAAAAAATCAGAAATAGATAGCATAAATGTCAGAAATAGAAGGCAAAATAATCAGAAATAGATAGCACAAATGTCAGAAATAGAAGGCAAAATAATCAGAAATAGATAGCACAAATATCAGAAATAGAAGGCAAAATAATCAGAAATAGAAAGCAAAAAAATCATAAATAGATAGCACAAATATCAGAAATTGAAAAAAAATTATCATAAGACCAAAGAACAACATCTGAAATACATTGAAAAAAAAACATTAGCAAATTAAAGAAAAAATCAGCGAAAGCATGAGTAATAAAGACCAAAAAAGCAGCCATGAAGAGGCAAACGCGAGAAAACAGACAGGAAAAACCGAAAAGCGGAAACAAAATGACAAAATGGAAAAAAACTGAAACGAGACGACCAAAGTAGATTGGACGGCAATAAAAAAAATAGAAAGAAACTACGTAAATGTGATAGAAAAGAGGTAAATCCTGGTATTGAAAAAGGAAAAACGCATAAAGAAACACAACAGAGAAGCGATAGAAAGTGAAAAAAATAGACGGCACAAATGAAAGAAAAACAAAAAAGAGTCTGTCAACAGAGCGCTTATGTTGAAAGGGGAAAATAGAGACAGGATGGATTGGGCGGGAAAAAGTGAGAAGTTTGAATAAGAGGAAATGGGAGAATAACGCGGCTGAATTGATCCCGAGAAAAGGGATGCAATCTCCGTAATACAAAGTTGATCCCCACCAACACCCTGGAAAGGCATGTTATATTGAATTTTAAAAGAACTCCAGGCACGAAAAATGATTAGGGGAATTGCTCCCCAAAATCATCTTCTAAAATCCTCTATAGATCTAGTCTCGCACGAGTTTCTGAAGAAGATCATTGACCGAGAATCACGCGGAAATCATCTCCATTTGAGGCTCTTCCCAGCCTCCTCCCAGAAAATCATTGGAAGCTTATCTCCTGCGAAAAATCACTGGGCGAAACGTATCTAATATCCCTTTGCAATCACCAGACACGTTCCAAAAAGCCATCAAGAGATGTGCCCTGAAATCATGACTGGAACTGAAAACAATCTCGAGCAACATCGGGTCTTTAGCGACCTCATCAACGGATTATATCTTCTTGGGGGAAAGTCCGTATAGAAATCCCATGGAGGGCAAATGATCTTTTAGAATCACCTGTGAGCAGATTATTTTGGGACAAATCCTTACAACATGGAACCATTTGTGCCTTGCCAAATCCCTGTGGAGGTTCCTTCCCAAACATTATTGGGGAATTAAATGCAACAGCTGTAATCGTCTAGTAACAACAACAATTTCTCAAACAAAAGATTGAGAGCAAGCTCATTATTTGTACATAGATTTCTACAGAAAACAAATGCTGGAGAAATTCCAGGAAATATAAAGGACAACCGGAACTGACAGCAGATTTTATTTTAATTTATTCACAATAAAATCTTGTGTAAAATAATTTTGGGGGGAAATACAAATGAAAGTTGGAGAGAAATTCCCGGGGTAATTTATGGTAAAGTAGAAAATATTTTCGGGGGAAAGTGCAACAAATTAAGAAGAGGAAAGAATAATAAATGTATCAGGAAAGTCAGGGACACAATCAGAAAAATGGAGAAAGTGCAAAAGAAAATTTGGACAGAAAGCAGGGAAAAGAGAAAATCTGAAGGTGTAACTTAGAAAGGAAATGAAGGAGAAGTGAGGAAAAACGACGAGAAATTGCGGAGGCAAAATAAGTAGAAAATCAGTGAGAAATGCAAAAAAATGGAGCTTCTGTAGACGAAATTCAGAGTCGAGAGAAAATACGGACAAAATGAGAAAACGTGCAAGAGCAAATTAAGAGACAGCAGAACATTTGAGAAATTGAAGGAGGAAGGTATAAATATAGAAGAAACACGTACTAAAATAGACAAAATGCAAGCGCAAAATAGGAGCCAAAGCACCTTAAAAATTTATAAAAAGAGCAAAAACCTAGACAAACCATAGAAGAAAATCAGAAGAAAATTAGATAAAAACCAGCACTAAAAGCAAAGGCGCAGAAGAAAAGGGAAAGAGAAAACGCGGAGAGAATAAGAGAAAGCATAAGAAAAATACGGAGCAAAATAGAAGAGAAAATGTAGTAAAAACGAGATATTGTAAGACAAAATTAAGGAGAAAACGGGAAAAGAGCCAGGGATTTTAGAAGGAAATAAGAGGGAAATTATTGAAAAAAACGAACGATGCTAGAAACTGCCGGAGAAACGTTTAAACAAACTTAGACAAAATTCGGAGAAATGCGGAAGTAAATAAAGAATAAGTCAATAAAGAAGGCAGAAAATAAAGAAAAAGAAAATAACGAAAATAAAGAAAATAAAGAAAACAAAGAAAACAAAGAAAATAAAAAATAAAATAAAGAAAACAAAGAAAATAACGAAAACATAGAAAAAAAAGAAAATAACGAAAACATAGAAAAAAAGAAAATAACGAAAATAACGAAAACATAGAAAAAAAGAAAATAAAGAAAACAGAAAATGAAGAAAGAGCAATGAAAATAGAAAATAAATAGAAAAGCAACGAAAATGAAGAGAAAATCAGAGAAAACAGAAAACAAACAAAAACAGAAAATAAAGAGAAAAGCAGAGAAAACAGAAAACAAACAAAAACAGAAAATAAAGAGAAAAGCAGAGAAAACAGAAAACAAACAAAAACAGAAAATAAAGAGATAAGCAGAGAAAACAAAAATTAAAGAGAAAGTCAGATAAAACAGAAAGTAAAGAGAAAGCGAGAGAAAACAGAACAAAGCAAAAAATAGGAAAACTCGTGAAAAATTGACCGGCAAAAGTCGGAGAAAAAGAAAGAAAGTCCAAAGAAAAAGGCTTTCAAAAATCCTTGAAGAAACCCCAGAATCTCAACAAGCTAATAAACAGCTTACAACCCCCAAAAAATATCCCAGCTCTCCACATTTTCTTCCCGCCTAAGGACCTCGTGGAGATATAGGTACAAGTGTTAGTTATAAAAATAACCATAAGACATTTGACAGTGTATAAAAGAGCCTCTTAAAAAGGAGGGCAGAACCATGAGAGGAAATGCAAAAAACATACCCTGCTCCGCCTGATTCACAGATAGCAAGGATGAGGAATCCGTGTTATTCAAACAGCAGCAGTACTCGGCGCAATTAGTACAGGATGCACTACTAGAACTAGACGCTAACATTTTCACAACAACCCATCGAGATCCTTCTGGGACTCTCTTGTCTCTCTCTCTGTCTCTTTCCTCTGATGTCCTCTTACCTCTTGTACGTTTCTATCACATTATTTCACTCATTTTAATATCACATTCAAAGGGGAGAAGCACACAAAAAAATAAAACATTCCCACTCTGTATAACACTTTTATTTTGGGGAAAAAACGGAAGAGTCTCTGAGCCGAGAGATGCGATGGTGACGACGAGAACGTCCACCGACTACTAACCTACAGAGAAGGACGAGCATGGGGCTTATCGTGGACAGGCTCTGAGCATGGGAGGGGAGCTGAGAGAGAGTGCGAGAGAGATGAGAGAGAGAGAGATGAGAGGGAGAGAGAGAGATGAGAGAGAGAAAAGAGAGATGCCATCGTACTCCCAACACTCTCTCGAGTACAAGTTCATCATGGAATAAAAAATTCGTACTTGACATCCTCTTGCCCCTCTTCCCCTCCCCCACCCACTCCCCCGCC
>JAQGBT010005149.1:0-14921 GCA_034698585.1 Disparrhopalites patrizii
TGTGTGTGTGTGTGTGTGTGTGTGTGTACGGGGTCCCAAGAAAAGATATGGCCCCCTAAACAATATGATGCAACAATGCTTCAAAATAGAAAAAGCATGTTTCCCAAGCAGAATTTTATCGTGGATCCAGGGAAAAAATTCATCCAGCTCCGACCGATATTGACCCAGTTATGGCGATTTTTTAAAAATAAAAACTAAAAAATTTCGACAAAATTCCTTTTTTGGTTCTGTCTTTAGGGACAAAGCTTTTAATGTTCTCCCGACCGTACAAAATGGGGCAAGCGTGTTTTCTAAGGAGAATTTTATTGCGAATCTCGAACAAATGTTCCCATTAATATCAAACACAAATTGACCAAATTATGGCCATTTTTACGGGGCGTTCAAAAAGTTCAAAAATATAAATCTTTGACAAAATTAATACTGTTTATTATATCGTCAAAAATTCCAAATAAAAACAATTTTTAAGCTAATTAAAGTCTTAAAAATAATGAAACGCAACTTTTGGGAGTTTTGCAAGTGGCAGCTTTTCAAAAAATAATTTTCATGTTTTTGCCCTTAGAGTGTGCCGTGCTGGTGCGTCAACGTGTTTGTGAGCCTTTTAGAGTTACTTGTCAGAATGGCTAGTTTAATGATTTTCTTGCAACAAAAACCATTCAGAAGTATTTTTACTTAATTCATCATTAAATTCTACGTTGAAAACAAGCTCTGCAAATTTATTTTGTTTCCTGAAGGCTAAACCAAGTATGGATTTAACTGAAAATTCTCATTTTTGAACTTGGGGCTAAAAAATCGCCATAGCTTGACCAATTCGTGTTTGATCTTAATATGAATATTTTTTTGAGATTCGCAATAAAATTCTGCTCAGAAAACACGCTTGCCCCATTTTGTAGGGTTGGGCGTACATTAAAAGCTTTGTCCCTAAAGACAGAAACAAAAAAGTAATTTTGTCGAAAAATTAAATTTTTTATTTTTTTTTGAAAAAACCCCCATAACTCGGTTAATGTTGGTCGGATCGGGATGAAATGTTTTTCCTAGATCCCCAATAAAATTCTGTATGGGAAACACGATTTTTCTATTTTGCAGCATTGTTGCATCATATCCTTCAGGGGGCATATCGTTTCTTGGAACCCAAGTACATAACACACATCTTCCCGTCCGTTTCATGCGGGACAACCTCCAAAGTTTTCCGAAGGAGAAAGCAGAGAAAGTTCTACGTAGTAAACAAGAGCATTGTAACTAGGCAGCTTTTAGGGAACAAAAACTAAAGCCGACCTTGCATGGGAGAGTGCCATTTGATTTTCATCTCATTACCGTCACAATTTATGAGAGATTATGGGCGGAGGCTGATGTGACTTGCAGGAGGACAAAGAACTTGCTCATCCTTCATAATACACAAGCAATTACGTGATACTCCACACACAAGTGGCTTGTAAGACTTTCCCTGCATACGTGTCTGGCTCCTCAAGAAAGTTCTTCGCCATAGTTCTTGTTAAGGTGAAAGTCCCACAATGTTGATCAAGGGGAGGGATTCTCGGAAGAGAAAGTTGGAGAAAGTGAAAGAACGGTGCTTTCCATGCATAATTGTCTTGTATTTCTTTTGCATACGGACCAAAAATATTGTGTGTTAGTAACACGTAAACGCTCGTACGTGCCATTTGTAATGCATGATTATGGGGGAGCCTGGTTAATCCCAGAAGTAAGCGTCTCCTCATCTTCCACATCCTCCTCCAAGTCTCCTCCATGGCGGTGTTATGAGCACCCTTGGATGTTCCTAACCTCACCATATGTCAACTCCTTCATTAATTATGTCCCACATTTCCCTATAATCGCCATGTACGAGCCTAAAAGAGGAGCCATGCAGGCGGGGGAAAAGGAGGAGGAACCCGACGGAGGAGGAAAAAGTGCCCAGCCGTGACAACACCTGCTGTGTCCAATTCATTATGCATGTCCACTGCATATGTAATGATTATTGCCGTACATAGTTATTGCAAATTACAACCCTTTTTTTTGCATAAAACAGGAGATTGCACAACAAGGCTCATCTTACTTTTCCATCCAAAAAACGTCCTCCACCCTTTCATGTCTCGAACAAAACTGTGTAATCAGATACAGTCGACCTTGCCTATAATAGCAGCTCTTCCTATAAAAGCACTCTTACTGTAACAGCAGTGTCCTGTGATCCCTTTAAGAGCTTTATAATGTAAATAGCTACTTCTATAACAGAACTTGGTATAACAGCATTTTGCTATATCAGCAGGAATTTTCCTTCCCTATAGGCCACATTTCTCTCACTATAACAGCATTTTCTGTCTATAACAGCATTTTCTGTCCATGACAGCATTCAGCCGCCATCAAGTACCAGAGATGGCCAATATACTTTAGTTCCAAATACTAATTACAAAATACAAATATGCTGGAAGGCTTTAATTACAAATTATCAATTACATTTGGCTGCTCCCCAAGTATTTGATTACAAATTACAAAATACATTACAAAATACTTACATCAGTAGTTAGTATTGTATTTAAATACGTATTCTAATTACAAAATACAAAAAATCGCATTTAAAATAAATGTTTTAAATACAAAATACACATAAATGTACGTATAGTAAATACGTATCATATGCTTTCATTTGTATTTTAGAGCACAATCAACAAATTACAAATTCTATTTAGCTTGGTGCACTTTTAATTTACAAAATGCAGCAAAATACTCCCAAAAAATCTCGTGTATTTAAATACAAATTATAAATTACATATGTACATGTAGAAAATACCAGTATGTGAAGATACAATTACAAAATACGAAAATGTATTTTATACGTATTTCAAATGCTTATATGCTTGTTAAATACGATGTATTTGGCCATCTCTGTAAGTACCCCTTTCATAGTAACTTTTTCTCTATAACAGCGCTTGGACGTTTCAAGAACACTTTATTCCTTTTTCAACGAAAATTCAACATTTGTATTAAAATAGCGTAAATATTGATATATTTTATTAAATTATAAAGCTATTACCTGGAATTGGTCTTGAATTAATTAATATGATTTTTTTTTACCCAATTTTATGTAACAGCATCTTGCTATAACAGCACAATTTCATGTGCAGATAGGGTGCTGTTATACTGAGAGTCGACTGAATGGGAAGAACACGTTTATTTCATGGGGTTTGCACGTGGGCTAGAATTTTTTTACCCTTTTCTCCCTTTTAGAAGTGCAAATCTGCAGCCACGATGATGTTGCAAATTTTAGATCAGCGGAATTGCATGGTAATTCTCCCGGTGTATGGAGATGCATAATGACCCAGAAGAGTTGACTTTTTTAAAGGTTTGGGCTAAAGCCAAAGTGTTGACCTTGCCGCGACTGAGTAAATTAATAGGGATGAAGTAAATTAGAAGGTTCCAGTTACGCAAACTCAAGGAATCTCCTGAGAGTTAGAATTCCCCCCGGCTGTCATGTTGATTGGGAAAAGCCGGGTTGATGCGCACTTATTAAGTGTTTCGTTAGGATCCAGATGGTTTTTGGGGTTTATTTATGTCATTAATTACAAAGAGATCACAATAAGTACTTTGTGAATTCCTTTGAGTACAGATATGTATGGAAAGAGTGTAAGTGATGGGATTTCTATTGATTCCATGGGCCCAACAGAAATTATTTGCATACTTATAGGTGTATGCACATCCACAAAAATGGGTGGAATATCTCGGTTTACATTCACTTTGGCGATATTTGGCTCCATTATTATACATCCAATTGTACACGTGCTGAATATGTACGTGTAGTGGTTGAAGAGGCAATCACAATAATCAAGGACGTGAACCAAGGACGTTCGAAATACGCCAACCAGGTAGTTGAAAGCCAGTTAACGAAGGGAAACAGAGACAAATTAAAGGGAAAAGCGTGCGGGATGACGGAGAAAGTAATGGAGAAAGTTTGAGAGGAAGGGATTCCTCTGGGGAAATAAATGAAGAGCTGTTGAAATTGGAAGTAACATGTGTAATGTGCATACACGCATTTTCCATTAGGGAAATATGACTACGCAGTACAAATGCATGATTTGATGTAAATATTATATACATACATACACAACACAGGGAATTAACATATGTATTTGTACGTACATATATACAGCTCAGATCACAGGAGACTGACATTAAATCTACATTTGGATCAAAGTTGCTCTTTACCATTTTTCCATCAAAAGCTACCTTTAAATGACCTTAACACACCCCTTTCCATATGTCAGCGACAGTACCCGAAGTCCTTATGAAAGCTCTTAAAAACTTTCCAGGTTGCAAAGGTAGATTTTGACAGATTTTTGCATAACAGAGACCCGAAAGGAATCCGAAGAATTGGCTATGTAGCTTTTCTGTTACGGGAAGAATTCTGTGTATTCGACAATCACACTTCGGATGAGAAATTCCTCATAAAGGTGAGCAGGAAGGAAAGTTAAAGGATTAATTTCGAACATTTCTGGTCAAGTTAATGAGAGTACCGTTTTTGTAATTTTAGCTTTCAAAGCATGGAGAATCTCATTCCCACTCAACGCGATGGTATCAATTTTTGAAAATGATGTTAAATCCAATTACAGCAGCTGAAGGAAATTTTTGCTAACTAAAAGGCTTTTGTCAATTAAATGCTAGTAATATTTTCGGAAATCCAGGAAGAAACTGGAGATTTACACCACCGCACTGTTTATATCGATGTTTCTAAGGACTGTCTTCGACTAAATGCACGGGCTATTAATGTCAGATGCAAAACTGACTAAAAGTAAAAATAAATTTAAGTAAACAGACCATTTGCCGTGAATTTTTATTGGGATTTCGAGCAAGTAAGACGCATCTTGTTTCGGAAAGAATTGGACAATAAAGTTAAAAAATTCTAATTATTTTTACGGTTTTTCTAATTCTTGCCGAATCTTTTCATTTTGTGAACTGAATCAGCAATAAAAGTCTCGTCAATAAAATTGTTTCTTAACGTTTCTATTATTTTTAGATTGGGCCCACCAAGGGTGACCATGAAGTCAATTACTGTGCAATCATTTTGAGGATTTTTGTGCTTTAATCAGTTTTGCTTCTAAAAATCCGCACATTTAATAGCAAAAATTCGTTTAGGTATCGATATACCAGATACCGACTGCATATTTACGTACAAAGGTACAACGTCCTGTCAGAAGTTTGTTGACATAAATCCATAACGTCCATAAATAATAATGTAGTTATTGCAACCAAAATCATCGGATCTTTGACTCCATTAAGAAATTGGATTATTCGGGGTTAATATGATGAAAGTAGTGTATAATATGTATATACGAATTTATACATACATAGGACATACATGCAATACGCAGGTCGTCTTAAGTCTGTGTTATTTTATTATTGAAAAAATCCCCAGACTTTTACTTTTGGCCCTCGACGGAGCAACTTCACGGCACGCAATGACTATTTCCAACAAAAACTGGCTGCAATCACACTCCAGCCCAAAAATCATTAAAGGTTCATTTTTATTAATAGCTACCTTAACTATAGTACCGTTAGCTATGTCTTCTGTGTACAGTATTTGCCACAATCCGTAGTCCATATAGATATAGGTATGAATGTACATTTTTAGTACCCATTTCAATCGGATTTATCCCTTGTGTCTATTAATATTTCAGGAAGAGTAGCGTAACCACAAAAAAAAAGTCCTAAAAAATTAATGTCTCCTTGCCCATGCAATGACTAACATTAGCTTGTACAAGCCCGTGTTTTATGTGTTTAGTTACAAAATTAATGAGTAAAACCAAAAGGAATTGGGCCTTTCACTCGTGCCCGAAATTCACTCACCCGGCTCAAAATAATTGCAGTGTCTACGTCCATTTATATCCCCTATCACCTTTCCCCGCCAGTCGGAAATATTTTCTGGTATATTCAAATTCAACTGAAGACAACTTGGAGGGGTTGTGCCTACGTAATTAATTGTACTTCTAATGTGATAATTCAATGTAATATTAAGCACAGTCACATGGCGTGAAAACTCTCTTTTGAAGCCTTATTGCTTTCTCCACCGTCTCGATACGGGCTCATTTCCGTCCCATTATTCTGTTAATTAGAAAGCTTACGGCACTTCCTTTCTCCTGCCACATAATTGGTCTGTGCGTGCGGGGAAATGTGTGTATTTCTGGCTGGGATACAATGCCTTTTTATCGTGATTATCAATTCCTATTCAATTTCCCTTTGCACGAAATTGGAGCTTTACGAATCGTGTTTACAGTAATAGCTACAAGCCTACATATTGAAGGAGCGGCTTTATTTAGGCTTGATTTTGTTCCGTGTAAGACGACGCGTGGAATGCTTTTGATAAGCGATTGTGGAATTAATGCTGAACGGACCTGACAAATCGACAAAGTGGCAAATCGATGTCCGTAATAAAATAGTTAAAAATGAGCTCAAGTACTTAGTAAGAGTAAATAGAACGAATCCAAAGCTTTTATGGGATCCACTGGAAATCATTCTCTTGGAGTTGGAAAAAAGGAAATGGAATGGACTAACCTAAATAAAGGAATTGCTCCCTTTTAGTACAAATCTGAGGATACATATTGGAGAGGAGGAAGCTTAGGAATTGCCGGAGCTTATCAAATGCCGTAAGTACTTATTTGGATGTTTTTTTCCGGTGATAAATGGGAGCTTTTGTAGCAGAACAAATACCTTGGAGGAAAAAGGAAGCGATATGCTTGTGAATGAAGAAATAAATGAAGCAATCGATTTCTCCCATCCATTCCGCCTCCGCATTTTTCCTTCACCATACAAACGTTTTTCTATGTAATTTTCTACAGATCATGACAACAACGAAACAAATATTTTTTCTGGGGGAGATGGAGATCCAGTGTTGCTAAAAAAAATAAATTCCGCCTACACTTATCTCTTATTTTTCCGTGGTCTCCCTCACTTCCAGGAGTTTGTCCTTTTGCTTCTTGCTTTGTGTGAATCCTTTATCTTTCCAGGCATGAATCACCGTCTCCGTGTCCGGAAATTGGAATTTCGGGAATTTTGCTGGGGAAGAATTAAAGACATTGATTCTGACTGATCACAAATAACTATTCCGTAATTTCAGCCACGAATTACAGAATTCGGGGATGAACTGGGTGGCATACTGGGTGGCACTTATTGGGTGGCAAGTACTAATTCGTGAATTTTGTTCTTTGTAAAATTTTATTGCAAATCTATCCCAAAAATTTCCATTTTCATTCGATTTGTATGAAAACATTAATTTGGATAGAGTTGTATTGGAAAGACACAGAATCAGTTAAAAAAAGTTAGTGTAAACATTATGCAAACTTACGGCTCATTTTTATTAAAGGATTAATTCCTGTGAATTATTATTGTATTAATTTGTTATGAATTTCCGCGTTGATTTAAGGAATTGTTCGCGAAGTAAAAAGTGAATGAAATAAAAATGTATTTGATCAGGTGTTTTTCAGTGGGATGCGTCTGCAAATTATATCTGAGTTGTGTTTTTTCTTCAGTGTCAATAGCACAAAAATGACCGAGTAATTGAAAATTTATTGGAATGAATGTTTTTTTAATTGCTCCAGGAAATGTGCTATCACTTTAAAATAATCTGGCGAATTTAATTGCAATTTTGTCTCTATGTTTCATTTTCTCTTTTTCATGATAATTATTTAGTAGAAAGTTATAAAAAGAAACTTTGACTTGATAAGCATTTCCTTACGCCCACACAGTTCACAATAGCTCTTATTATCATCATTTCAACTTTGTCCTAAGTCATGACCCAAAAACGGCTCATCTCTTTTCGTTCATCAGCGAAAGTTATCTCGTAACTAGAGAGAAAGTTATTATCTTCCAAAGAAGTTTCCCAACCTTCCCCCCCCCCGACATTCGCTGTATCTTTTCCGGGAGAAGTGAACCCTGGAAAAGAACCTTGAAAAAATCACTGGAATTTCCTTTCGTTAACATAAGAAGATAATCTATTTGAACAAAAGTTACTAGAAGGGCAGATTGGAGACAGCTGAAAGACGTGGAAGGACTATTTGTAAAAATAACTTGATGACACAAAGGGCAACAAACAGCAAAAACATCTTATTTCTTCTACAAATACAGAAAATGCTAATAACATATTTACAAATGTAACAAGAACTATAATTGTCTTGTTATGGCACGAAGTCAGAGAACAAATGGTAGGAGTATAGATACTATTTCCCTTTTAAAAGGGTTCAAAGAATACCCAGAGAAAGATCAGTGAAGAATCAGAGACGGAGATAAATGCTATACTTATGTACCTACAGATATAGCTTGAAAAGCCGAGAATGGGAGGTGTGAGAGGAACTGAAATTGAGAGAAAAAAGAGGCGAAAAAAGCGAAACAGTGACAATATCAGATAAAAAACATACAAACTGGGAGAGAAAGCAAGGGCACCGAAAAAAGGCAAGGGACATTAAATCAAGAAAAAAACACCAGGTAAAGCAAAAAGAAAAAGAAAGCAAAGAGAACACCGAATAAAACAGAACAACAGCGGAGAAAGCAACCAAATATCTGATAAAGCTACAGGAAACGTGTGAAAACGGCCAACATTTTGTTTGAAAGCAAAAAAAAACAAGAAAGAGAAATCAATAACAGTTATAAGAGAAAGTAGGAAAAAATAGCAGAAAAAATAGAAAAGGAGATTGAGAGTGACTTTGTGAGATTAATTTTATCGCTATAAAGCTTGTGTTGTGGAACTGCGAAGTAGAAAACTGTGGTGGTTTTTGCTCAAAATAATATTTCAAGTTGACAAAAAAAAAAGATTATATTTTTAAAGAAATAGAGACTTTGAACGGAGTAAAAAATGTAATTTAAAAATATCTCCCTATTAAAAGAAGGAAAAAACAAGAGCAAAAATATTTGAACGAGAGAGAAAAAGCAATGCAGAAAATGGTAGAAATAGGAATCGAATTGAGATCGTATGTATAAACATTGAAACAAAGTGACAAAAAGAAAAAAAAGAGAGGATGTTAGATTAAATTGAAAGAGAGAAATATGGAGATGTTGGATGATATAGCGATACATCCAGGCAACAAGAGAAAGTGAGATAAAGGGAAAGAGAGAAAGTGAGGCAAGAAAATGAAAAAAAAAAACACGGAGAAATTATAAGTTGAAAACAAAGCACGAGCATCTTCTTGACACTTCCCTTGACTTTCACTTCCAAGTTTGGAGTCAAATTAAGTTATTTACGTATTCCCCCCAGGCACGTGGGAGACTTTTACTTCTCATCTTTCAAATTGCTATTTTTGATTCCTGGAAATGCTGTTTCTCAAGAGTAAATCAACACAAATGTTGATGAAGAATCTCCAGGAATTGGGGACGGAATCCAGTTTCAAGAAGTATTACCCAGCGAGGAACTGCCCACATTCCCCGCTTTTTTTCCTTTCAATTTCCACTCCGTTGCTTTCTTCTCGTCAATTTTTCCAGGAAAAGTCCAAACATTTTTTTCTTTCATAACACGTGCATACGCGGAAGAATTCAAGGATTGCATGTGAATAAAGACGAACAATCTGGGTTTCCCCCCTAAAAATAGTCAAAATCATTCACTGGAACATTTTCTCTTCGGATCCGTACATATGTAACCCAAAAGTTGGCAATGTTTCAATAATTACCACAACTTTCACCCCAACTGGGACATTTCTCATTTCAAGTTTGGCAAATTGCACTGCATTTAAATGCAGTCCCACCTACGAATGACCATGCATACTTCTGGTTCTGATTTAATGTTTAGATAGTAGTTGGAACAGGAACACAAAAGAAAAAAATTAGGGGAGATAAGCGCCGGGAAAAACATACAAAGAAAGTGGAGAAAGCCGTATCTTGTCATTCATTCCAAGTCATTTCACACCTGTAAAAGTCACGAATAAATCCCGACACAGAAATTCCCCGCATTTCTCCCGTGCAAAAATAAAACCGGGAAAAGTGTAGTAAAACTTCGTCAAAGTCAGAGAAAGCGCTGGTAAACTCGAATCCAGGTAAGAAATAATTAATGAATGAGAATTATGCAAGCCCAAGAACATGCGGGCGTTCAGGGAGATTGACGTGGGAAAATACAACTTTAAATCGGGGATTTATACTCACGGGATAAGTAATTATTCATACATGGGACCCATCATAAAAAGTTTCCTTGCGCATCGGGAGAAGCATGCAATGTCCAGGAACCTCGAGAAAGGAACCTAAATTTAAAAAATTGGGTGAATGCCTATACAAATGGCCTATACAAATGGCTATATACGAATAAAAGACAGGAATTTGAGGCAAAGTGTGAAAGTAAGTTTCGGGTCAAGTGCTGTGGGATTTTAAGAGAATTATTTCCCAATCGCCCTGATTACAGCCTTTCCTTCACGGCCTCCTACCATTAACCTTCACCGTCAATTTTCCACACGCAAGACATGCTAATAAAACAGCTAGCCGGCCCTTCCTATAGCCCCCAGTTTTTTTTTGGAGCCTCCCGCTTTTTTTCCCCGGCGATATACATTTTTCGCCCGTGCCAGGAAGGCGTATGTGAGCTTAAGGGGATGTTCTGAGCCCAGCCAAGGGGAAAGGTGTTTCCCTGGGAAATCCACGGGTAAGAGTGTTTACGGGGAAAGCTTTGGAGAGGCAGGGGAAGCTTTTGGAATGGTAGGAGCGGGTCTCTTTTTCTGGTGTCGGGAGAAAGTCTTGAATGGGAGGAAACCTGCCTTTCTCTGATACTACAGCCTTTTCCCGGACTTTTCCCTTCACTCGGTGGGCTGATTCCGTTGTGAAAAGTGATCTTTTTCTCTCTTCTCTCTCTCTCTCTTTCCTTCTGTAATCCTTTCTCAACATGCCCCTCCCCCCGTGTTTTTCCCAGTGACATCAAATCCTTGACCGTGAATCGGGGAGGAAGGAATTAAGATAAATTACAAGTAAACAGAACATTCTTTAACGGTGAAAGCACATTTTTTTCTTTTAAAGCATCCCCAAAAAAACAAAATTACTTCCCAAACACGTCTTCGAAGGGAAGGGAAACGGTGGCAGCTGGAAATAGTACATTTTGCCTGCTGGAGAATATTTTTTGCCATTGAACTCACTTTCCCCCTCTCCAATTTTATCCAGTGTCTTCGGTGAAGTGATTTTATTATTTCTGGTGTCTCCAGTGGCATTTTGTGGCGTTTCGAGTGATGTGAAGAAATACGTTTAAATCTTGGGCTTGTATCCCATTTCTATTTGGAAGGCAGAGAAATTGTTTCTCCTTTTATACAATTTTTATTTGTACTTTTCTCTTCTGTCTCCTTGCACGATATGTGTAACGAAGTTTTCCGGCAAGATTTGAAAGGCCGGATAGCATTTCCACCCAAACTGAGAAGAAATCTGGCCAAATAGCGTGGAATGTATCCGGAGATAGAGCAAACTTTTCCAGTAATTTGGGTGATTATTTAGAAATAAAATACTTTTGACGGAAGCCGTCGGTGTAAAATATCATTAAAAAATAATTTGAGAGAAAGCATCCCAAGCTTTTCTCCAGACTTGCAGTTTTTCGTGGTTGGAAATAATAAAAAAACTAAATGTGAAAAATTAGAAAGGGGAATTCGAAGAAACATTCTGGGGAACTTTTGTTTCAATTTAAATGTGATTTAGGAACTTTCTTGGGAAAACATTAGTTCGGGTGGAAAATAAATAGTGTCCATAATGGAGGAGGGGAATAGCACGGGAGCGATTCTCCGGGAGAATTTGACAGGTAAAGGTCGTTTTCAGTACCTTAAATATTTTTTTTTGTTTATTATGTTCCCCAGCTCTAAAACGTACCAGGACGTGTATGTACCTGAGTCCAGAATTATCCCCATATATTTACATTTAGAAATCTAACATGCTTCGTGGCTCAACCAGATTTTATACGTCCCCAGATATTATGTGAGTCTGCCGTGATACCGCATGTGGGCCGTACATAGCCAGCTATATGAACAAATATAATTATTTCTGTGAACACAATATAGTAGCTATTGTTATGAAGCATGTAGCCAATTTAATTACTATATACATATGCATAGTTTGGTTAATACGTGTGTTTATGTTTTTTTTCGGGGGGTCCAGACACGAACTGGACGTCATTAAACGGAACTCCGGCCGTCACTGGAGGCGGTTTATTAGTTCCAGAGAATGACTATATTTTTGATCGGACGGATGTCCAGGCTATCTTCATCTCCCTCTACTCAATTGTCTTCTGCTCATGTTTTTTTGGTAAGGATCATATTTGACCATTAGTACTCCCACACACGCACGTTCTCCTGTATTTTTTCCCTTCTCCTATTTTTCCTTCATTTTTCTATTATTTTCCTTCATTTTTCTCCTATTTTCCTTCATTTTTCTCCTATTTTTCCTTCATTTTTCTATTATTTTCCCTTTCTTTTGTCCTTCATTTTCCTAGTATTTTCCCTTTAATTTTTTCTATTCCCTCCATCTTTCTCTGATTTTTTCTTTCCTTTTCCCTCCTTTTTTCTCTGATTATTCCTTTCCCATTTCCTCCATTTTTCTCTGATTTTTCATTTTTCCTCCATTTTTCTCTGATTTTTCATTTTTCCTCCATTTTTCTCTGATTTTCCCTTTTTTCTTCATTTTTCTCCTATTTTTCTTCATTTTTATCGTATTTCCCCCTCTATTTTCTCGCGTTTCCCCTTTATTATTTTTATCTTGTTTTCCCCTTTATTTGTCTTTCATCTCCCCCCAAAAAAACCCGTCCACACCATTAGTACAAGAAATTATGAAGATACACACATACAAATGCATGGGTTCGGATGAAATAAAAATCTGCCCTATGATTCATCCTCCTCCGGTGGTCTCAGTGACTTATTCATCCTTATTAGACTCCCTGGGGCGTCAACGGACAGATGAGGATAGGCTGTAATGATCAGGCCGGGCAAATCATCTCTTCGTCTTTCCTCGTAAGAATATGCTGACGCAAATGTCGTCCATAAAAAAATTTTTTTTCTGTTTTAGGTTGTACCTTTGTATAGGTAGATATACATACGTACATAGCTTCCAGTGCAGTGTTTTTCCATTTTATGGGGCGAAATGAATGAAATACGATACTTTTCCGTTTTCATCCGCATCCCTCAGTGATTAATTCCATCCTTTTTCCGTCCCTTTATTTCCATGTTGTCGCCGCGCGTCTTGGTCGCAATAATTCTGGGATGATTCTTCCGATGTGTATTCTCCAGTTACCTTTTTCTGTTTATCTCCAGTAATGCTGTCTGTTGCTCCAGTAATTCCTTTTTCGCAAAAATGTTTTCTTTTTCAACAATTACTTTTTCTCAAAAATGCTTTCTTTTTCAACAATGCCTTTTTTAGCAATGTTTTCTTTTCTTCCAGCTATGATTTTTTTCAGCTATGCTTTTTTTCAGCACTTTTTACTCTTCAGAAATTCCCGAGGTAACTATCTAATTTTTATTATATACAAGGCTTTTATTTTTCTGAACTGCCTCCATTATGAATTTGCCTCAGATGCTGTAACAGCAAATTAGCTGACGAATTTATTCCCCTGAACCTTTCCACCCTATTTCCTCCCTTTGAAAATGAGATGTTTTGTCCGGGGAATAATTACCAAGGGAATTTGTAAAGGAGCACTCATGTCAATTCTTAAGGATGGTAATTGAAGAGCCTTCCGTGGATGTTTCTGAAAGGAAAAGTAGATGAATATAAATTTCCGCTTTTTGGAGGTTTCCTCCTTGTCTTCCCTAGATAATAATATGGGGTAAAAAAATGAGAATGGGAGTGGATGGGATTGTGTAGAAAGTGGCCATGCTCAGGGAAAGTACAAAGATATGTCCAACAACTAGGAAATTAAATTCGCAATGTGACAATGTGTGACAGGGAAGCTGGCTGGGTAGACAGGCTTTCTCCACCGAGGAGTGACAGGGGAGATACGAAATCTTTTTAATGGATTGAATTGTGCAAAATGTATGGTACATAATTTTGGATTTAAATATTGTATGCACATATGACGTATTTCCTTTGCACATCTTACCTCAAGAGAGGAAGGTTTATGACAGGAGATCAAAATGTGGAACGGGAAATGAGAAAATGCTAGCAACGGCTGGCACTTGAAAGCTTTCTCCATACTTTTCTCCTCATGCTCCAATTTCCCCCCATATTTTCTCCACACTTTTTATCTTCTCATCAATTTTTCTTAAGTTTTTCTGCTCCGTGTATGCCGTCATTATCGTTTTTTCTCGCCTCCTTTTTTCTGCTTCTACAGTTTTTGGTAATCCTATTTGTTCATTCTACCTTCTTTTTATACCTTCGCCTTTAGTTTTTACTTGTACTGGAGTTTTTTGTCTCTTCCACTTTGCACACGCTTATCCTCGACCATTTTCCGGCTTACGATGTTTCTTTGTTTTCTCTGTCGGTTTCTTTTGCCCTTAATACTGTGTTCAATGCATTTCGAATTCCATTTTATTCTGTTATAATCTCCACTTTCTTTTGGGTTTTATCTCCATTTTCGTTTATTCTCTCGCATTTTTCCGTTTTGAATCTCGTTTTTTTCTGTTTATAATTTGTCTTTGCTTTCTCTCATTTTTGTCGGTTTCGTCCAATATTTTTCTGTTTCTTCTCATTTTTCGGTTTTATATCATTTTTTGTTTTATTTCATTTTTCTGTTTTCTATTGTTTTTCGGCTTTCTTTCATTTTTCTGTCATTTTTTGTTTTATTTCATTTTTCTGTCGTTTTTCCGTTTTTTCTATTTTTCTATTTTCTTTTATTTGCTGCTTTCTTTCAGTTTCTGCATTCTTTCATTCTTCTTTTTCGACACCGATTTTTCTGTTTTCTCTTATTTTTTGTTTTTTTTATTTTTCTGTTTTCTCTTATTTTTTATTTTTCTGTTTTCTCTTATTTTTTATTTTTCTGTTTTCTCTTATTTTTTATTTTTCTGTTTTCTCTTATT
>JAQGBT010005150.1:0-14912 GCA_034698585.1 Disparrhopalites patrizii
GGAGAAAGTTTTTGAGAGGAGCATTTTTTGCTGCTGTTATAGCGAGAGTACTGTTAGACAGGGGACTGTTATAGAGAGAGTCTACTGTATATATATTCTCCTATATTCTTGAGATCAGATGCAAACACCTGTTTCACCACAATAACCAAATTTTTGGCTAATGCTTTTATATCAAACAAATTTAAAATGCTTGTATAAACAAGCGGCGTAAATTTCCTGACGGTATAACCATTTTTTTGACACTATGCCGTTATATAGAATGTTGTTATAAAAAGACTCCACTGTATACAGTGGACTCTCCTTAGAACAACTTTATTTTTCAGCTCTTCGCATATCTAGTGTACATATTAAATGTTTCATATAACAACTTTTCCAAATAACAACCATTTTTGCCCTTCCCTTCAGGGTTTTTGTCGCGAGAGTCCACTGTAAGGATTTCGCAAAAAGAACCTATATGTAACCGTTATTGAGCATAACCGGTATAAGGAATAATACAAGATTGATCGTTATAGAGAAAAATATTTAATGGCGGAGAATTCAAAATTAAAGAAAAACTGGTATGGAGAGGGAAATGTGCGAAGGCGTGGCCTAAAACCGTTATAGAGAAGATAGCAAAACGGCTGGGGATTCAAAGCTAGTGCAAACAGCGTCATAGAGCGATACGTATGCGAAGGCGTGGCCTAAAACTGTTATAGGGAGAGAGGCTGAATGGTAGAGGATTCAAAACTTCCCCGTTATAGAGAAAAACTGTTATAGCGAGTACATTTATCATAGTAGATATCTCGGGTGCGTTTGTGATCACCGGTATAGTGCGAAAACCGTTATAAGCAGGCCCGTTACAAAAAGAGTCGACTGTATATATACATGCAAATATTTCATGCAGAATTTGTCGTGGATCAGGACGGAAATTTCATTCTGATCCAACCAAAATGAGCCTAGTTTTGGCAGTTTAAAAAACAGGTGACAAGATTTATTTTTTATTCCGTTTTTAATGACAAATATTTTGTTTCTCAAACCGTACAAAATGGAACAAATTTGTTTTATGAACAGAATTTTCATATTAAACTTATTGTGGCGTTTCCGCCCCAAGTTGAAAAATGAAAATTTTTGCCGAAATCATTATTTCTTTATAATTTTAAAACGTACCTAACAAAAACAATTTGGAAACTAAATATTTTCAAAATGATGAAAAGCGATCCCTTGGAGCTTTTAACTCTCCCTTGACCCTTTCAATGCTAAACTAGTTTCGTTGCTCAGTCTACCAACGAAAATATGCATTCCGCCCGTGCATTGCTGCTCACCAGGGTTGGAGATCAGAATCGAAATCCCAATCGGTAATCGGAATTGATCCGAATTTTTGAGCAATCGGAATCAAAATCCGAATTTCAAACAAAATAATACAAGATTTGTATCGGAATCGAAATCCGAATTTAATGGTTGGAATTCGTAAAAAATTGAATAAATATCGATTTCCGATGTCGATCTTTGTCAGTTGCCACTTCCGGGCTGTTTCGCATAATCTGTGTTTACCTATATTTAAGAATATTGACACAATTTATATATTCATTTTATGCTTTTACGGATTTAACACCCATGTATTTCAGTTTTATTAACGATATATTACGCTGCGTACATACAATGTAGTATGTAAACTGTAACCTACTAATTTCCTGCATTTTTACTATTTGTAGTTACTACATTGTAGTATGTATATACATATGTACATGCAATATACATTGTTTCGTATTGTTTAAACTTCAATGAATTTCAAAAAATCTTCAGGGGAATGTTCAATTGAATTGAATTTTGCAGTCAAATCAAAATGGCAAATTTCTACTAATATTTTAAAATAAATTGCATATTTTATTGCAAGTTTCAATAATCAAAAATAGCTAAATGTTAAAATTGTCGGAACTATATATTAATTGCTTTTTCAACTGCTCTATGATTTTTGAGAAAATCTTTTGTGTTACTAAACAACAATATTTTCTTAAATAGTGTTTATACAGTTTTTTGCTCAAGATCTGAATCGGAATCGAAATCCGAAAGATCCGAAAAATTATGGATTGATTACAATTCAATCCGTTTAAAAAATAAGCATCAATCCAAATCAGAATCAGAATCCAAAAGAAAAACTTGTGATCTGAATCTAAATCCGAATCGGTATTATTTTTTGGATCTCCATCCCTGCTGCTCTCATGTCTGATGACGAATGAATTTGGCTTTTTTAATTAGGTACAATGTTCATTTACAGTCGACTCTCTCTATAACAGTCCCCTGTATAACAGTACTCTCGTTATAACAGCAGCAAAAAATGCTCTCCTCAAAAACTTTCTCCATTTGTTAACATATAGAAAAGTATGCTCTCAATAACAGTTTTTCGCTATAACAAGCGAAATTTGATGCTTTATAGGGTGCTGTTATAGCGAACAGTGACACTTTTTCCCTGGAGCAGCAATCCAATTATACATGAAATACTTGCACGTACTAATGCTAAGGATAGAGAGGGGGTTTAGTGTGTTTTTTGGAATCCACTATGCACATGCAGCGTTCGGAGTCAAATTAACGGTTACGGTGAGACTTGTTATGGAGAAAGCTGTCACAAGTGCCGGACGTGTCTAGCACTTAAGACGCGTACCATTTGCGTGTTTGTTTCGTTGGGAGCGCGTGTTAGGGTCGGTTATAGAAGGGAAATCCACGGTTGACACCTTGCGTAAGCGCCCAAATAACTTTTCCGTTGTTACACCATTAATTCACCATTCATGTACGTAACTACTATGGGGGAGGATGTGGGGGTTTGGGGGACTTGATGAGGGAATATTCGGGGAGTCTCTCTGGGCGTATTCGGGGAATAACTTGCTGCTAGTGAGAGTGGAACGGAATGCAAAGCCTATTACGTAGAGATATCCTTGGCAGTGATACGAAACTGGACAGTCCCAGTAGCTCCACAGATTAATTCAAAAATTTTATTCATGAGGGGTTTAATTCATCCCGAGTCATATAAATTATGGACATAATGAAATATATATAATTAAAGGGAAGAAGGCAATCCAAATCATCCCCGAAAATATCCCAAGTGTCTTAAGAGGGGAAAATTTTGGGGATTATACTTAAAATAATGGTAAATGCTTTCACCCGTTAACCTTAAATATTCCCTATCGAGAGGTCCAGCTGATAAGATATCCATACATATGTATATTTTATACCTAAGAATTATTATACCACACTGTGTGGTCCTACTTCTTAACTAGTACCATGCAGGAATTGCGTCGCATTTGCACTTGTGCTTAACGAAACATATCTCTTGCATGAAATGTAGAGAATAAAAGAAGAGCATGAAAAATCAAAGTAATAGACGTTTTATAGCTATTTCAAAAACTTTAAAAACGTTCCAGCAATATTTCCTTAAAGTAGAATTTCGTTTCCAAAACCTTATTTTTTTATTTTGTAAATTCCCACGCATAAGCATATGGTTTAGGTATACATATACGTTTATACGTTACATGCTTTTTGAAAAGAAAAATGAGGTAATGTTTGACATATAGGAATGGTCCAAAATGGTCGGAAACAGATTGAGTTGAAAGTGCTCTAATTCTCAAGGGTATAGACACCTAAGACATGCTACATAGTGGGTTTTTCATCGACGAGGGAAATACCGGCGAAACCGGCGAAAGAAGGTGCAAAATTCATTTTGCGCTTCCTGCCTCAACGGATTGGCCAATTTTAGTGCAGTTTTCTGTTAAACATATAGAGAAACCAAATCTCTAGGACCACTTTCTCAGAATTTTGAAAAACACACTTTTGAACTTACTATGGCGGGAAATGTGAAATTAAAAATCGTTTTTTTCAAATTGTTGGCGGAAAAACGGGAAAACTCAAAATCCGAGAAAAATCATTCTAGAAACGTCAATTACCTACAATTTAAAAAATAACGCATCAAAATCCGTGCATCCATTGAGTCAGAATCGGCGAAAGGGATTTCAAATCCACCCATCTGTATAAGAATTTCAGTAATAGAAAAACGGCCAAAAACGGATTGATTTAAAAGTGTTATTCGCATGGCCAGGGATCCCTAAGATGGTTGAATATCAGGTTCTTCGCCAAAACGTGCTAAACCGGCGAAACTGGCGAACATACAACGGAAATCTGTTTCGCCTCTCCTGGCTCAAAGGATTGGGCGATTTTGTTACATTTGTTTTCAAACATAGCGAAACAAAATATTTCGGATTATTTTTGTCACATTTTCAAAAGTCGCATTTCTCGGCCAACAATGGTCGCAATTTTCGAATTAAATGAAATACATTTCAATTACATATTTTTGGCGAAAAATGCATACAGTCGACTCTATCTATAACAGCACCCTATCTGTACCAGAAAAAGTGCTCTTATAACCAACTGCTGGTGTAGAGAATTAATTGAAAAATATTAATATTAATTACTTCATTGGTCAAATTGCACCTACAGTGGAGTCTCTATATAACAACTCTGAAGGGAAGGGCGAAAAATATTGTTACAGGGAAAAGTTGTTATATAGAACAGAATATATGTACCTTACATGTACGAGGGGCTGTAAAAATAATGTTGTTACAGAGAAATGTTGTTATAAAGAGACTTATTATAGAGAGACTCCACTGTATATGACATTAGCTCAAGCGTGTTTTGCGTGGTCAAAACAAAACATTCATTTGTTTTTGCATTATAACCTAATACGGCGGATTATTAATTTTAAGTCCTAAATAAATTTGCGTGCCCAGAAATAAAAATGAGAATTAGAATGCTAATAAATATATGGAAAGCAGGATGCCATAAAACGATCAAATGCAACTGGGGTGAGTCCTTTGTTTACTTTCTTCAAAGTTTACGTTGTTACTATACACAATATGACGTGATCAGTCCAAATGGAGAAATAACAAACATGGATCTTTTTCAAACACGAGACGGACATCGGAAAAATTTCGTCTCCTTACAGAAGGGATCTTCTGGTCACGTAGGACGCGTTGATATCAGGAATGGAGGAGATTCCGGACAGCGCCATGGTTAGGTCCAGTTCGTCCCTGAGAATAGAAAGGACCTTCTCCGCCCCGGCCTGACCTCCTACGGTCAGTCCCCAGAGGGCGGGGCGACCCAGGAAGACCATGTTTGCACCCAGAGCCAGAGCCTTGAAGACGTCCCCGCCCGTTTGAATCCCTCCGTCCACGTACACGTCACATTTCCCTTCCACCTCTTGGACGATGGCTGGAAGTGCATCCAGCTGTAACACGAACCATTTGTCACATTGGCTTTATTTTGTCTTACAATTAACAAATAATAGAGCTATTTAAAATGATGAATTACCGTGGAAAATACCGTGTCCAGTTGCCGCCCTCCGTGATTGGACACAAATACGCCCGCCGCCCCATGATTCACCGCCAAACGGGCGTCTTCGGGGCACATTATGCCTTTCAGGATGATCGGCAGCCTCGTGAAACTGGAATGGTAATATCAGAAAATAATATCAAGTAGATAAATTCCATTTCTCCGGCGAAACAATCATGTTGGAATTTTTCGACCAAACTTCGTCAGTTGATAGCTTCTAGTGTAGGAAATCATAATATTTTTATTCGGTCACTCTGTGACCACCTCAAGTGACACCGCAGCATTTTGCAATCTTTCACCATTTTGGCCACGTTTTGGCTAGGGCACAGCCGCTAATCATTCGATATTGATGAAATCCGACGAGGGCAAGTAAAACGAAATAATCTAGATTCAATTTTTTAATTTTCCATATATAGATCTCGGTTCGCCGGAAAACCGCCAAAAACCCTGTGCTTTACGCCGTTTAAACTGGCGTTTGGCGAAAATTCGGCGAGAACATGGGAAACTAAATTGTCTAGATCCGATTTTTTCATTTTCTCAATTTTCGCCTCTGTTCGCCAGAAACTGTGTTTTTTGGTTATTTAATACCAGATCTTTGCGTCAGTTCGTGGTGAACGGAGGTGAAAATTTAGAAAATAAAAACATCGGATCTAGACAACTTAGTTTAACATGTTCTCGCCTGGTCTCATGAAAATCCTATTATTAGCGGCCGAACGCCAGCCAAAACGGTGAAAACGGTTTTTGGCGATTTTCTGGTGAACCGAGATCCAAATATGAAAAATTTAGAAATTCGGTTTAGATCATTCCGTTTTACGTGCCTTCGACAAATTCCATCAAAATCCAACGATTAACGGCTGTGGCCCAGCCAAAACGCAGCCAAAACGGCGAAAAAGTTCAAAATGCTTCGCTGTCCCTCGAGGTGGTCACAGAGTGACAGAATAAAAATGTTATGATTTCCTACGCTAGAGGCTATCAACTGACGAAGTTTGACCGAAAAATTATACATGAGTTTTTTCACTGGAGAAATGGAATTTATCTATTTATCATAATATATATAATTATAAAAATGTATTACTCCAATTAGAGGCATTTAAAAACCGTTTAAGTCACCTCTTCAGCCAATCAAAATCTTCCCACGTGAGACTTTGGTCCAGAATTTTGTCCAAATTGTTCAATGCAGAGCCTTTCGTGGCCGTGTTAAAGTTTTGTGAGGGAAAATTTGCGAGTCTAAAAATGCGTGTTAGGGAAGTTTGTAATACTAGAATAACTAAATGTTTATCAAATATTTAAATATATAATTATATGCATAATGTATAATTATAAATAGATATTTAAATATATGCTCAAACGTGCTCGCATTACTTCAAATGATTGGGGAGCGTGAAGCGATTACGGATGTTGGCGCGTCTCCGGCCAAAAACTGGCGCGTCCACCGTGAGCACCAAGGCCTCGAAACCCGCTCGCTCTGCGCGACGAATTAAATCCTTGGATATACTCCTGTATGGATACAATGTATTTTGTTATGCATGTATAGCTGAATTAAAGGGATCCTTTCTCCTATTAATTCCGTGTGATAAAAAGTAATTTTGAATGATGATGCCTCATAAAATTTGGACACAAGGTTTCACGTACCTATCTTTAAACACGTAAAGCTGGAACCATTTCCTAGCTTTGGGCGCAGCAGCCGTCACTTCCTCGATGGTGGACGTGGAATTGGTGCTGAGGATGTAGACCGTGCCCATTTCTTGTGCGGCTTGAATTTAAGATATTATTGGTAAGACTTTTTTATTAAACGTTTATGAAAGTAATGCAAAATAATTACGGATAATAAATACGTGTACAATTTATAAAACACGAATGAAACGCAAAGTACAATTAATCAAATACGAATAATGAAGTATAAATATCTGCAATTAATAAAATACGAATAAGGAAATGCAAATTTGCAATGGCAAAACCCGAGTTTTGCATACGACAATAAGTATGTATGTAAGATATCCTTGGTATAAAAAGCACCGCAGCGGCAGCAACAGCAAGAAATATAAATTCGCAGCCAGATAAAAATTTTATAATATTTGCACATGGGAATTTTTATAACCTTTAGCCATGCCCAACTCTCCCTCATGATGGGCCAGCTTCTGCATGGCAGAGGGCGACACTCCCACCGGAAACCGAACTGGACGGTTCAGAATGACTGCATTTAAATCCCGGACTTTCACGTCCCTCAAAACACGCGGTCGGATAATCCATCTAAGGATAAAAGGACTAATTCATGGATGGCAAAATTTGCGCGATTTTTCAGTTTTTAAAAATGTTGATCGTTTATAATTTAATTACAAGAGTAGTTACAATACAATACAATACAATACATTTTAAATTTAATTGCAAAAATACTGCCATTTTAAATTTAATTTCAAAAATGCTGACATGTTAAATTTAATTTCAAAAATGCTGACATGTTAAATTTAATTGAACAAATACTGTCATTTTAAATTTAATTGAAAAAATGTTGATATTTTAATTTTAATTGCAAAAATACTGCCATTTCAAATTTAATTAAAAAAATGCTGATATTTTAAATTTAATTGCAAAAATACTGCCATTTTAAATTAGTTACAAAAATTTATAACAAACAAGACGCTGCTATATAAGCTCAAAAATCGTCAAATCTTACCTGTGATATGCCTGTCGATTATCCTTTAACGTTGACTCATCATCTGCGCCACTCTTGTAATACTCGTAGGCGTTCTTGTTCAGAATTTCCGCCGCCGCCGCTTCAAAATCGGGGATGCAAATTAATTTGTCCATCGCAAAGAGGATAAAACCTGGCTCGGACGTTGGATTAAAAGCCAATGTGATATACAACTCCGTTGAGATTCCTTTTACACTCTCCGCTCTTCTCTCTGGACACTTTCTGGCTGGCGTAATTGCGTCATAGGTGAAGTGTAGATATACTGAGATTTTAAAAGCGGGAGATAACCTCTCTTATCTCTTCTCAAGTCAAAGAAAGTCACATCATATTAGTCACATATTAGTCACAAGTATATTACTTTACCATATATTCATTTATTACGAATTATGCATAAACATCCACATGTGATAGATTATCGTAATGCTCTTGTACATACAAGGTTCAACCTAGCCCTGACCTTCTTATTAATCTTCTCCAGAATTTATTTGGCCGGCCGGTTGGCTCTAGTATGCAGAGGATGTCAAAGCTAGAGGAGAGACCAAATTGGAGAAAACGCTTATGGCTGGAGAATTGGAATTTATCTAATTGTACGTATGTATGCATTAATCCATCTCTCAAAAGAGGGCGCACTTGAGTGTGTTCCAAGAGATTCGTAGTTTGCCTTTTCCTTTTTGGATCTTACTCTCTCTTTCCCATATAGGGTAAGGGCACCTAAAGGTGACAGTTGTCCTAAAGGTGACAATTTGTCACTGACAAACGTTCCGTGCAAGCACACTTTATAGACAAGTATGACTTTTTGTATATAGCACCAATGGTGCTGCACCATTGACCCTGAGGTCATACAGACATCCTAATATTTTTCGCGCAAAATTCAAATTCCCGCCAGAGAACGACCAACTGCAAGTGGACTTTTTTGGTTCAACTCGTCAGTCAAAATTCCGTTGACAAATTCAAATTTTTTTCCTGAGTTTCCACGAGAACCAGCTTATATTTGACGAGTTTTTGTACATGCATACAGTCGACTCTCGCTATAACAGCACCCTATAAAGCAGCAAATTTCGCTCGTTATAGCGAAAAACTGTTATGGGGAACAGACATTTCTATGTTAACAAATGGGGAAAGTTTTTGAGGGAAGCATTTTTTGCTGCTGTTATAACGAGATTACTGTTATCCAGGGGACTGTTATAGAGAGAGTCGACTGTATATGTACAGGGTGGCAAGAGACACTATATACCACCTAATCTTCAGGAAGTGGGCAGGCTACAGTGAAATACATGCAGGTTTGCCCTGTAGAATGTTATTGTGGATCTAACAAAAAACAATTTATCTCGATACAGCCAAGATTACCGGAGTTTAGATAGCGGTTTTCTCAAAAAAGTTAAAAATTCCAATTTTTTGACAAAATTGATGTTTTGCTTTTGCTTTTTGGGACAAAACTTTATCTTCTCACAACCGGAGTGTCAGTGGGGAACGAGTACAAATGGACTGAGGACAAACCACATGCACGTTATGTGATTATAAAATTTGAGCTAACGTTTTCTGCTTATTACTTTGAAATCATGATTGTTTAGGAACTATATTATGCATTAACTAAGTCTAATTACAAGATTCGTGGTTCCCAAAATTGACCAACTTCAAGTTTTTGATTGAGCATGTCCATTTTTAAGCTATGCAGCTAGAAAGAGCAATACAATTTCCGTGTTATTTAAACGGGGCTGCAACATAATTTGCTACACAATAAAATGTATCCCATTTTTTCAAATTTCCCTACGATTAAATCAGTTTACATTAACCGAGAAAGTAAAGGATATCACTGGCTATAGTCTGTTTTAATGCCTCCAAACGGGTCATATACGACACGTTTTAGCAATCTAGCTCACTCATCGGCAAAAATTCAGGAAGAATATTTTTTTTGTAAAACTATTAATTACAAAGCGCCCATAAGCTGTTTTTCTTAATTTTTAAGACATTAATTGGTATACAAATGGATTTTGATTTCAATTTCTTATGGTTTATTGCTTAATTTAATAAAAAGTTCTCATTTTTGAAGTTGGCGCGGGAAAGTTGCCATAACTCGGTCAATTCTCGTTTGATCTGAATAGAGATTCTTTTCGCAGGTCCAGGATAAAATTCTGCTGAGAAAACACGCTTATTCCGTTTTGCACGGTTGTGAGAAGATAAACTTTATCTGAAAGAAAATTCATCAGCAGAAATTACCCTGAATTACAGTCCAATATCTCCATAACGGTTCCCATTAAATCAGAAAATTCCCCGTTTAAACAAAAAACTGTTATAGAGAACAGGAATTTCTATGTCAACAATTTGCAAACCTTTTTGAGGACAGCATTTTCAGCCACCGTTACGGAGAGAAAACCGTTATAAGGGAGCCCGTAATAGAGAGGTTCGACTGTATATGTATAGTCGACTCTTTCTATAACAGTCCTCTTTATAACAGTACTCTCGCTATAGCAGCAGCAAAAAATGCTCCCCTCAACACCTTTTTGCAATTGTTAACATAGAAATTTCTGTTCGCTATTACAGTTTTTCGCTATAACAAGCGAAATTTGATGCTTTATAGGGTGCTGTTGTAGCGAGAGTCGGCTGTATTAGATTACAAAATCAGTTGAAGCACAGAAATTGTAAGGATAGCAAAAAATCAAATTGATGAAACCACAGCTTTGTGGATATGCCAGATCTAATATGCACATGTACAGTGGAGTCTCTTTATAACAAGTCTCTTTCTAACAACATTTCTCTATAACAACATTATTTTTTCCGCCCTTCGTACATGTGAGGTACATATTTAATGTTCTATATAACATTTCCCAGCAAGAATTTTTTTTCTTCCCTTCAATGTTGATGTATAGACTCCAACTCCACTGTATTGCTATTTGCTATACATAACAGATTTCGACGTTCTCCTTTCCCTAGGAGCAAACCACGCGTGAATCCCCTCAAAGCCATGGATTCGACCCGAAAATTTTGGAATTTCCAAAAACATAACATAGACACCCAGACGGATCCGGGACATTACTGATTCCTCGAAAAAACCGGACTTAAACTACGGGGAATGACCCGAAAAGACCCTGAGATGGTCTGGATCCGTTGGCAAGGCAGGAGAAGACTGTGGAAGGCTGGAGAAGGGCGACTGGAGGAAGGCACTTACCTGGCACAGGAGGCTATGGTGATCAAAAAGGCCGTTCTCCCAGGACGAGTCCTCGCCATTGCACTACGTGCGGGGATGACACCTGCGATTATCCCAAACGTGGATAACTCGAGTGCATGATTTTTGGTAGCGGGGAACTTGCGTTCGCGCGGTTCCCTAATAAACAATCCAAAGTTGAGTCAACACAGTGAAGTCTCTATATAACAAGTTTCAAGGGAAGGGCGAAAAATATTGTTACAGGGAAAAGTTGTTATACAGAACGTTAAATATGTACTTTACATGAACGAGGGCCGGAATTATAATGTTATATAGAAATGCTGTTATAAAGAGATTTGCTATAGAGAGACTCCACTGTAGGTAGCTAAATAATTGGACCGCTAATAATTGGATTTTCATGAAACCCGGCGGTAACATGTTATACAAAATAGCCTAGTTGCGATTTGTTTATTTTCTCAATTTTAGCCTCCGTTCGCCAGAAACTATTATATTGTTGGTCGTTAATACGCGATCTTGGCGTACTAATGGCAATGACCAAAAATCACCAATTACAATTTCTCATAATCTTTATTCTGAAAAATGCATTCCATTTTCTTGGTTTTAATTTATCTTTGGAGATGATTACTTACTGCACGCAAGAAAAATGGAGATGATCACTTCCTGAATTAGCGCTCGCTGGAGATGGTTATATATAGGATTTTAATTTAACCTATACTTAATCAATGTTAATTAATTTTGCTAAAATGAATTTTAATTTAATTAATTTTACTTAATTAATTAATACATACATAGTCGACCATCTCTCTATAGCAGCACCCTATCTGCACCAGAAAAAGTGCTCTTAAAACGAACTGCTGGTACAGAGAATAAGTTTAAAAAAATATTAATAATAATTAATTAATATTATTTTCAGGCTTAACTTTGACAATTTTCCAAATTCTAACAATATTTACACAACAATTGGGCGCAAATATTTACATTTTAGCGAGAAACGAAAGAAATTGTGCTGGTATAGAGTTCCGGGTGTGTTATAGAGAAAACGTTAATGTTGAAGGGATACCTGACTTGGGCGCTAATGCTCTTATAGGAAGAAAGTGCTGTTATAGGGAGAGGAATGTGAGCGAGGGAAGGCAATACCCTGCTGTTATAGAGTAACTGCTGCTATAGGGAGTGCTCTTGTAGAGAGCGCACTTTACGTGATAAAGCTGTAGGGGGAATTCAGCACTGCTGTTATAGAGTAAGTGCTCTTATAGGGAGAGCCGATATAGGGAGAGTCGACTGTATTAATTAATTGCAATTTTAACCGACGATTTGAACTTGTGGGTGACATTTCAGTGCATTAGAATTGGAATAGAAATAAAAACCGTTGAGGACAAACTTTCCGAAATATGAATTTGGGTGGAATCTATGTCACCTTTTGGTGCACTCACCCTATAAGCACAGACACAAGGGAAAGAGCGCCAGAGAGATGGAGAAGGACGAATATCTCTTCACCCAAAGATTGAAGGGAGAATTGAGAAAAGAAAGCAGACATGAGAATATTCTTAGTCTCTCCATTTGCCCTTCCAGCCTATACAATAAGCCACTTTCTCACATGACGCTCAGTTTGGATGAGAAAGCCGGAGAGAAAACAGCTCCACGATCCGTCCGCATTTTGTCCTTACCACGTGTGGTAAATTTATTTTCTTATATTTATTCCATATCATTTCAATTGCCTTCACTCAACGTGTTTTTTGCCTTATAGATATTCTGAAATTATCCTGTGAACAATTATTTTACTGAAAATTCAGATAATATTTGTGTCTAATTCCATGGAACTTGTGTGAAGTGACTCTGTCAATGGACACAAAATGTGTGGGAGCATGTGTGGAAGAAAACAAGTGTAAAATGTGTCAACCAAAAAATTAAAATTAATTGCCCGAATTCGGGGAAAGTACGAACAAGTTTGGACCGAGAATTTTTCTCGAGAACGGGGAAAAATGGGTTGGTGTGATTTAAATTCGCTGGTGACATTGAATTTGGTGCTGCCTCTGATTTTTCTTGTTGGACCTGGATTTTGTCAAGGTAGAAAAACATTTTTGAGTAAAAAAATACAAAATTTGGTAGGCAGAAAAAACATTTCTAGAAACAAAAACAAAAGTTTTTAGTAAAAAACTAATTTTTCTAATAAAAACACAAACTTATCTCGTTAAAAAATAAAATTTTCGCGTAAAAACCCAAACTTTTCTATTAAAAACGCAAAATGTTCTAGTCAGGAAAAAATTTCTAGTAAAAAACACACGTTTCTAGTAAAAAAATTAACTTTTCTAGTAAAAATTAACTTTTCTAGTAAAAATTAACTTTTCTAGTAAAAATTAACTTTTCTAGTTAAAACAAACTTTCCTAGTAAAAAGAACAAACTTGTTTAGTAAAAAAAAACAAATTTTACTAGTAAAATAACAACTTTGTCTTGTAAAAATACAAATATTTGTAGTCTAAAAACAAAATTTTCGAGTCAGAAAAAAATTGTCTAGTCGAAAAAAGAAGATTTTTTACTCCGAAAAACAAATTCTATTCAGAAACAAATTCTTGGCAATTAAATTTTTCTACAGAAAAAATTTCCTGCTGGCTGTTTAATACCGTAAAACATTTAAAAAAATTGTAACCGGAGTTTCAGAAAATATTCTCAAGGAAATTCAATTTAAATTGAAATCATTACGAATAATTGTATTTCCAATAACTTTTTAAATGAGAACGACCGGCTCCTCTGTGAGGAAATGAAAAGAAGGATTTTACGACTAACCCAATCGTATCCTCTTACATCAAACGCAATAGAAGTTCGTTCATTAAAAATTCCAAGGTAGATGATTCCGTAATATTTAATACAATTCCATTCTCCATCTTTCGTCTGTGGCTCTTTCTGGAGTGAGAATAACAGAAAAAATAAAGTGGAGCAATGAATTTTGCTTTGATATTTTCGGATGAGTTGGTTTCCCATTTTTACTGAGACTTGATCCACCTGTAGGAGTTAGGTCAGCGCCAAGCAGTGGGTTCACTCTCCATTGACCGTAGGAAGGGGAAGGTTTGGAGGGAGGGAAAAAAATTCAATATAATATTCATTTTCGAAAATGTATACACCACCAAGGGGAAATGGGATTTTTTAAAATCATATGGCCATACTTGAAGCACATTGCAAGGAAATGTGCATCTGCAGGAGGTCCTTTCCTTCCAAAATTCCCCTCTATCTCTCTCTCCCTCTCTGTCTCTCTCTTGTATGTCTCTCAATCTCCGTCTCTCTTGCAAGTCTCTCTCTTGTATCTCTCTCTCTTCTCTTCCTCTCTTGCTGAGAAACAAATACATTTTTTCCGTCTAGGACCTCAACGCCATATGCCTTTTCTCCGTGTCGATTCTACGTTTAAGGCAAATGTTTTTTTCTTCTCTTGAGATTCAGTTTTACTTGTCTCTCTTTTCAGCTCTGGCTCTTTCTCATTTCTCTCTCTTTCTGTCTTTTTCTCTTAGTATTTCTCTCTAATTCTCTCTCTCTCTTTCCCTCTCTTTCCCTCTCTGTGTCTTTCTGTCTCTCTTTCCCTCTCTGTGTCTTTCTGTCTCTATTCCTTTCTCTCTTTCTCGTTGTTTCTCTCTCTCTCTCTCTCTCTCTGTTTCTTTCTCTTTATTCCCCCCCCCCTTATTTTTTGCTCTGTTTCTCTCTCTTTATTTTTCTCT
>JAQGBT010005151.1:0-14912 GCA_034698585.1 Disparrhopalites patrizii
AGTTACAGAGTACTATTGTAGAGTACTAATTGCTAATACTCATATTTAGAATGAAAATAATTTATTAATACAGTAAAGTCGTATATAATAAGGCTCTTAATATTTACAAAATACCTTCGATTTCTAAGGATACTTTCGAGTACCTGTTCACTTTTTTAACAATAGTTATAGGTATGTACATAAATGTACACGAATTGTTTTCAATTAAGTGAGCGCACTCATAGTTGGAAAATTAAATGAAAGCGAAATTCCTTAAAAACAAAATGATAATTGTGTGACAAAACTCCAAAATGATTCCACAGAAGTACGAATGTTTCCCTTTATCTAAGAACTAACCCAGAAGTATAAAAATGCGATGAGGCTATGTTATTCAGCCTTTTATTGCGGTTCCATTGGAAAGCATTCGCATCCAAATCCGACAGGACTAGGAATTGGTCAGGTCATGTCATAACGGTTTTTCCGCGCAAAACGAAAGATGGTAAAAAAAATTCTTCGTCGTTTCCATTTTGTGCAGCTAATCGCAAGGTCTTCCTTACTCAACCTGCTCATAACTGTGTCGTTGCTAAACGGTACTAGAAGGCACTGTTGTAAAAAAAAGTCAAACTTGTTTAATGCGGGCCGACGTCCAACATTAAAAAAAGTACAGGTTTGTGGTAAGAAAAATAAATAAAAATTATGTAATTAAAAAATGTTTGTGGTTAAAATAGTCAAAGACACCCTCGTTTGGGGCTGAGAATGAAGTCAAAGTGAATCATAAAGTATGCAATATCAAATGTGCCATCCGTGACATGAATACTTCCAGTATTTCCAATAGTTATCTCTTCAATTTGCTTCTACATGCTACCAAAGGTGGGTTGGTAAATCCTAAAAAAAATGGCTGTTATTGGTAGAAGTAGCATCCCGGTTAATCCGGTAAGTTCGGGTCGGATCCCGAATTCTCATGACTGCCGTGAGGATGCGATGACTATCAACAATTTTGAATTTGGTCCGTCAAAAATGGGGACGGTCAGGCCATGGACTCAAGACTGTCTTTTCTAGGAAGCTGGTAAGTAACTGGTTAGCTTTAGAGTTTGTCTGGATCCGGTATATAATACTTGGCAAAGGCTCCACCCGTGGGATCTCCCTGTTTAATCACTCCCGTGTCAAGTTTACTTTCGATCACACTTGGCTTCTCCCAGGGCTTCAGGGTTTTCGGGGTGGAATCAACGAAATTGTCCGGCTCCAACTGCAGCTCCGTTTCCCCGGCAAGTTCCAAAAATTCTTCCTCTTCTTGGGAAGTGTCCATCTCAAATGGTTCGGGCTCATCCCCCGTTTTCAGGGGAGAATACATCTTCTTCCGCATTAATTTCCTCTCACCAGTCACAGGTCGTAATTTCTGCTGGGGATAATCCCCCTCTCCTTCGTATTCTTGAGCGAAGAGTCCCGTGTTGGAGGTGTACTCACCTTCCCCAAGGAATTCTTCCCGGAGCAAGTCATCGTCACTGAAGAAGGGACTTCCCGGGTAATCCGCGTGACACGGACACGTTCTAAATAAGTTCCCCTTGTGCTTGTCGAACTTGTATTTGTGTCTGACGTTGAGCAAAACTTGCTTTGTCATTCTCCTAAATGTATCAGCTGCTTGAAACGCCCTCTTATCCAATTCTCCATCTCCTCCGTGGTGTAACTCCGTGATGCGACATTTAAATATTTCACGTTCTAAATACCACACGGAAACGTGATTCACGTGATTGGAAGGCCTGAGGATTGTGTTTGCACCCGCAAATTTTAATGCCGCTACGGAAAGAAATACACAAATATGAATTTACTGCAAGGTGGTATGTTCTGGTTAATCTGGTTACTATAAGTGGAATTTTTTTTCAACACAATTACGTATGTACATACATTATATAATTATTAATTCTATTACTTGTTGTATAGCTTACTCAAAAGTCCGTGCAAACGTTCCGTTCTATAATCCAAGATGCCCAGATAATGGTATGGCCCATAAATGACGGACACATTCCTAGGGATAAGATAAAAGAATTTGTTCCGATCCCGCTTACTAATTTTGTACGTGCTAGGCGTGATAATGGTGGCATCCGTCGCCTCGAAGAATTTCTCGATCCCCGCCAGTCTGGACAATCGCTTGGGCAGATAGCTCAATTTCTGTATTTCTGGCTTCCTTTCCAACACTTCCCTTGCCTGTTCATGGAAGATGCTCTTAGTGGACTTTTGTGCCTGCAATTGTGCCTCTTGTTGCTCACGCTCCTTTTTCTTCTTCTCGTGATCCTTGGCATCCTCCTGAGCTTGCTGCCACATCGCCATTCGAGCCATCCGCTCATCGTCCGTGATCATCACGGGGTGGTAGTCCTCGAAGAAGTCCTTCAGACTGTGGAAAGACGGGAAGAGGTGTTGGTTGAACATTTTTAGCCCTTTATATGTAACCCCTAATTTACCGATACCAATTACTCCTTGCTCTTTTGGCGTAACCGGAACAAACTGATTTTAAAATGGCAAATATTTTTCCCAGTGGCTCCTTCTTGCTATTCGTTTTGGAAAGTCAGTCCAAACAAACTCCAGGCTCCAGAATTCTATCCCCAGATTCAAAGGTCCTCCACTCCAGACGTCCAGAGAAGAGAACGTTTTTTATGAAAGGAAGAAATAAGTAAAAAAAAATAGCTGGTAAAGAAAAATGAAAGCACTACAAAATAAAAATACATACATAACAGCATTAGCAACATAACTGTACATAACATAAACATGGATACAAATATGCAAAATATGCATATCAAATCATTTTATTGTCAACAATGTCAACATCGTGAATAATTGTCATGTAGTATGAATATTAATTTCTATATCTACAATCTATAACATACGTTATGTACATACATATATACATATGTATGTATATCTTGTAGTATCAGTAGGAGGTAGCACGTCGCAGACAAAATAATATCATATAATAGCATCTGCATAAGTATAATATTAGTTAGTATAGTATATTTGTATCGAAATCAGAAAATTGGACTCGGTGACTCCGTTTAGCCCGTACTCGAATGTCCGCATCCGTTTCCGGTCCGTTCAAAGTCATTTAGACTTTGAAAAGTACATAGTTTAAATAATAAAGCTTTTCCATTCAAACAGCCAAAACCACAAGCCAAACATATAACCGAAAAAAATCTCTTTCTTCTGCACCAGAGATCTATTCTCTATCACATCCAGTCAGATCTGCAACGCGTAAGTAATGTACCTATATGTATGCATTTTTCGGCGATGATTCAACACACATTAGGAATGTGAATGTACGTACATGATTACAATGGTGCCGGTGTGTAGTCCTGCCTCACTCCTGGCCCTCTTGTGTATGACATTCCGTGTGTTACGCGTTATGTTTGCATTCTGGATTGGAGCCCGTACCATCATTGTGGTATGCATTCTCGAAAGCCTTTACTGAGATTTCTTCCTCCGTGTCCAGGAGACGTTGGTGTCCAGTCTGTCCAGTGCGAGGAGAAGTGAATGCCCTCGAATTACAGATTACAGGTGAATAAGTTGCAAGTTACGCATTCAATGTTATCGTCTTACGGATATCATCACAATTTGTCAGTCAATGTGTCTTATCTCACTCCAGGATGAAGGAACTAACTACAGAAATTATTCCGACCGTTATAAGTCCTGCCAATGTGTATTAGCTACTTAGCCAGGCAATATTCCCCGGCGATTGTGCATGGCTCAAGAAAATTGTGCTCCAAGTTGAGCTTGCCCAGACTTGCCCTCCTCACCTCTTAATTTTTTCAAGGTCAAAAATGAAGTGCAATTAATTAGAAATATCCCTATTGCCAGAGTCTTTGATAGGCGTATGATATGACAGGAAGATGTAGAGTGAAATAAAACGTTTTAATTAATGAGTACTAGCACTGTATGTGATATGACAGTGCGGATTGCCGCAATGGAATGACGCAATAGTAGCTATTGCCATGAATTTCCCTCTTTTATTTCATGATTATGCTCATGTCCAGTCAATCCAGGACTCATCCAGCAGACCTTTGCTGGCATATCTCTATATACCTTCCCTGTTTGTCGGACTTGGCACTTGCTTGTAAAAATGATCATGCGACAAAGCTATAACTTGCATGTGTCATGAGTTGACTTGTGACGCTAGTTACTATACCTATATATGTGATTATGTGATATAACACTCCGAGCTTTATTATCTTTCATGCTTCACGTTTGCCGTCACTACACTGCGTGCTCATCTACAGAAATGACAGGATGGATCATAGACCACAACGTGCTTATTTAAGAACTTTGAACACATAGAAATAAAAGGCACAATCTCAACTTGGCACAGACTTTACCCACAGTTTTAACCTTCTCCATACCTTCCACATCTCATAATCTCATTGAGTAGCAAATACACAAGTTCATATTTCTGTAGTTCACAGTGTCATTAGTTGCTGTCAAGCAGGAAATTTGAAGTGATTTAAGAAACTCCGAAGAATTTTGTCCACCCGTTTTGCCTCCTCCATCCTCCACACTTTTTCTCTTGGATTCGCTAATTCCTCCACCAACATGGTTCACTTCACGATTGTTCGGCAGTAAGTTTTTTTCATAAACATCTGATTTGCTACATACGCAAATTATTTTTGAAGTATTTGACTGTTTGTTTTTTTGTTTAATTTTGTCATTTCTATTTACTATACCTTTAATAGCGGAGAAACCGTTTTCAATGCCACTCTACGTGTACAAAGTCGTACGGGTGGCGAGCTCACCGAAAGAGGTGCATCCATGGTTAGCTTCAAATTATTTTAAATAAAAGGCTTATCCCGAATTGCCACAAAAAATTTGGTATCCTGATTCCTGATATTCTGTTTTTTTTTTTCAAATTCTATTGCCATAGGCCACAGCCTTGGGAGAACATTTACAAAACGAAACTTTCACCCGAATTTTCTCCAGTGACTTGAATCGGTGCCGACAAACCACAAAATTTGTTACTGAGCAGCTCCAGACTAAAGTCCCAGAGGTGGTCTTCACTCCAGATTTAAGAGAAAGGGTATTTGACCATAATTATTAAATTATTAGCAGCCAGCCCTGTAACAAAATTTAATAGGTCATAATCGTACAGATTACTGGATTTTGTGTACGTAATGAATAACTTTGAACAGGATTACGGAGATTGGGAATTTCTGCCCCAGGATCTGGTGAGAGAGAAGAGACTGGCAATGAATTTGCCGCTTTACTTGGGACACAGGGTGGAGGTGCCCAATGGGGAGACCTACGAAGACTGCAAGAAACGGGCGGGTCGATTTTTTTCGGTTAGTTCATTTTTTATCATACATATTATAAAAAAATAAAAATAAATATGTGCATGTACATATGTATTTATATGATAATCCATGCGCTTTCCACGTGCTTCGAATGTATAGGTTTTTGTGTGTATGTATACACATATGTATATGCACATACTTTAAATTGACACAACACTGATTGTAAGTGAAATGTGGTGCAGGAAATCTTGAAGATCGTGGACAATAGTGAGGAGGAAGGGCGGAAGGAGAATATCCTTGCAGTGTCTCACGGAACTTTCATTCAGTGTCTCCTGGACTTCATAATTGTGGACCATCCCGCCATTTTTGAGGTACAAAACCTGGACCCAGAGCAACTGAAACAACGTATATACAACACGAGTCGAACTCGCCTGGATATCAGTCCCGTAACAGCGGGGAGTTGTGAGAAAAGGCAAATAAAATTTACGCACGTGTATGACCCTGAACATTTAATCAATGCCAATATAATTGAAAATAATAAAGAATAAAAAAAGCGTAAATATCTATTTATTGTAACAACCACTGTGAGTGACAGCATTAGCATCATAAGTAAATCAGTAAATGTGTTCAGTAGGTGGATGGATATTTTTTGAAGCATAATGCTGCGAGTCAGAGTCTTCAACGGGTGATGCAGAGTATGATTGTGTTTTGAAATACGATATGGAAATAGAGAATGACCATGGTTCTGTCCAAGAAATACATGCGTCCCACAGTGATTCTCAGGGATCTCATAGCCCGGTTCTGCTTGGAAATGTATCTCCAGACTTCCCCCACAACCAGTTGGCGTCGTCCGAAGAACCACCGGATGTTCCTCTGAAGAGCCAAGGACCTCTCATGAACCACGTAGCTCTGCCCAAAGAGAATGGTGGGTGTGAGGTTAAGGACGAGGAAGACAGTGCAGCAGAAGAAGAGCGTCGAGGAACTGAGGAGGTGGTGATATCGGAGCAAACAGTAGTTGATTATAATGCTGCCCACCGTGAACGAAGTTTTCAGCATTTCTATGTTCTTCCCGAAGCAATTCGTAAACTCTTGGATCAGGATTTGAAGGACAAAGTGAAATTTCACTACACCTCCAACTCCTTTCAAGCTCTGAAGCGGCTTCAATCTGACAACATCAATTATTAACGCTTAAAGATTAACAAATTAACAATATTAAGTGTACGTTCATTCTTGTATTTAAATTCCTTGTCTGTTTTTTTTTGTGCAAAATAGCAAAGAATAAAAAAAATGCTCACTGCTTTTCTGTCCAAAAACAGATGCTGCGGATGGAGAAAGCATGGAAATAATACTCCAGAACAGCCGAAGCGCAACCTCCGATTAGGTTGAAGAATTCCAGCAGGACGATCAGACAGAGGACTCCCAGGTGGTCTCTTAGCCATTCTTGGTGGAAGTAGGAGGTGAGAAAGGATTTTTGGGTTGGTTTCAGGTACATTGTCGTCATGAGACCGACCAAGCAGTTGAATTGACTCGGAAGCCAGGACATCATTGTGTGCTCCGCCAGTGTGGAATGCTTCCTCACCACGCCCGCCTTATCTGCATTGACAAAGTTCAATCAAAATATAGTTCTACCGTCTGTAAAAGTTAAGAGGTTAAAAGGTTAAAAGGAGCTGAAAAAGCGGAAACAATTTACCATTAAGTTCTTTCAGTTGATTATACAACCACGTCACCTGCTCCCGATTGAGCAACAGATTGAGCTTGTAGCAGCTGAAGGTAAACCAGACGATTGTGTAGATGCAGTGAATGCATCCTTCGGACAAGTTTCGTCGTAAATGCTGTCGGTGGACCACCAATTGGAATGCATAATGGCCAAAAAAGAGGTACATGACCAGGGTCCACGTTGCAAAGATCCAGGGATATCTTCCCCGCCTCCGTTTTCCGCTTTCCCCCAGTAACGCCAGATGATCCTTGGACAAGTCATATTTAAATGGGAGGTTGTATATCGTAGAGGACATGTACAGCGTCGCCTTGATGTAATTGTGAAATTTTATGCTGTACATTTTGAATGCCACAACTTCTTGGGAAAAAATATGGCTAAACTTGGCTGTTATCCACGAGAAACTGTGAATTCCTTGAGACTTTCTCTTCTCAGATTTCCCCCCCCCCAAATATTTCGTAATGGTCACTTCTACTGCGCAAATAAATTCAGGCGTGGGCACAACTCGTTGTCCTGAAAGAGGACCAATATTGGTGACACCGTGTACATTACAACGGGGAGAGTTACTGTGCAACACACCAATCAATAAAATAATAGCTCCGATATTTCCTTCATTCCTAAGCAAAATAACAGGATGAGCGGCCAAATTGTAATGGGCGTATTGCAGCAATTTAGTGATCGTGATCATTGCAGTAATTAGAAGTCTAGCTTAGTTGTCCAGCTACAACGACTAACGATTGCTGCAAAACTGCTAATTTTTTGCTTCTTCCGCAGCATAATAATAATATATGGAACACGCCCATGTGCCTATTTCAATTTCAACATATTCTACCACCTGGCCAAAAGTTCAGTTGAATTCCTTGAAAATCGTCGTAATTAGAAAACTGTACGAAAGAAACAGATCACGAGGATAAGTGGATCTCCGTCATTTCTGCCACATTGAACCAAACGGTAGAAATCCAGCTGGCTTTATCTGTATTTTACAGCGATTAAAATACTTAAAAAACGTCTACGGGGCAATTCCTTTCATGGATTTAAGTGAGGCAACAGTAGATGTGTTCTGATCATGGCGTTTTATACTCACTTATACATTTCTGGGCTTCCAATTTGCCGGAACGTGTCGAAAACATTGGGCAATATATGTAATGTAATTATATGGACAATTGGGGTGAAGTGAATTATTTTTTTCTGAGGGTAATGTGTCCTTCTTGTGTGCTCGAGAAGCTACATATTATGGTGCACGTGCACGTAAATAATAGGATACATAACAACTAAAAACATAATGTAACAAAAGGTAGAATTAATTGCAAGACATTTTTCCGAAAGTATGGCCTTATAAAAACAGCTATTAATTAGCATGTGCTCTTCATTTACTGCTGGCCCTTCCTAATGTTTATAATGCGAGTTGGCAGAAGAAAGTAAATTGATGAGAATACGTAGATATATGTACCTATACATAATTGTGGCGTAGTGGACTCTCATGTGGAAACGTGCTTAAATGCACACAATAATTACCCACCTAATCCAGGGTCGTACAAAGGTGAAAATAGATCTTCATACAAAATTTTATTGCAGTTCCAACGACACATATTTGACCTCGATGGAACCATAAATGAGCTATGGCCATTGCGCCACGGCACCGCCAAAATATATCTTTTCAGAAAAACCGTGAAGTTAAAAATATTTCGGGAACTACAAAATAATGGTTACATTACACTTTTAAAGAGAGGATTTGATTCCTCTTTTCATACTAATCATCTTGCACTTAGAGTTCTTGTGCATTGGAAAGTCCCAATGGACTATCCCATAAACCTCTCCCGTACTTATCTCCTGAATTACGGAGAAGTATTGATGGTTGCATCCTTATCACTTCCACCGATCAATATTGACTTTAAGTACAAATAATGTGTCACCTTATCTCCTCTTTCCTCATCCCATACCCATATTTTATTTCTGAGTATTTTTTGAGATAATAAAACAAAAATATATAATCGTACCCCAGACTCCTCATGTATTTGATTCGCATTCTTTCGCAAGAAAGATGTATTCCATAAATATGTTACATAAGTATAAGTATACATTGTAAGTTTCTATCAGCAATAAACTTTTGATATCATTGTTTTCATTTTCAGAACTGAATGACTAAAGTATTGGTTTTGCTTATTATATAAATAGATACGTTTGTTATTTCAAGCAACACTTGACTGACATCCTCATTCCAGTTGAATTGTATACTGTTGCACTTTACCCCACTTGCGGGGTTTGTTATTGCGTTTTCCTCGTCTACATAAGATTACCTTTTCACGCTTTACCTTGCGTATCCTATTGTTGTTCTGCTCTTATATTAAATCCCTCACTATTTGTCTTTTGATTTGAAAATAAAATGCCGAACATTGTATACCACATAGCTGCATGCAGTCGTACTAGAACGTTGCCCCATATTTTTTTCAAGGTGTGAGAAGTGTGGAGGGCTTTCAGTTGCCTCTTTCAAACAAAATAAATCTAGTTGGATATCAGTTAAGGTAATACTATTACCGTGTTCAGTAATAAAGCGGAATCATATTACACGGGGACAGGATGGAGCTGAAACTTTGGCAGAAGTACGCCGTCACTGCGAGCGTCTACTATGGCAACATCGCCTTTGTAGGAACTAAGAAGAATTTTTTTATGTTTAATAACGTAGTTATTTATTCCTAAAATTGCTCAGGTAATAATGTCCGTTTAAAACCTTTTTTTTCCAGGGAATTGTCGCTTCCGTTATTCCTCCAGCACTGATAGACATAAAAAATGCTTTGGACACAAACACACAGACCCTCTCGACGATTCTGTCAGTCGGCAGATTCTTGGCCTTAGGATGTGCCTTATTCTGTAAGTCACTATGTACCTACTAGATGGAGCAAACACGTTTTGAATGAGAGTATAAGTAATGTTATGGTTTACCAATTGACTTCTCTGTTCCATCGACAGTTGGGATCGTCTACAATTATGTCAACCGACACGTGACTGTCATCTTCCTCATGCTCACCATGGGAGTAATTACGGCCGTCATTTCCTTCGCCCGAAATCTCGCCACCTTCACCTGTCTCTTCGTCTTCCAGAACATCTGCATGGGGGGCTATCTCACGGCGCAGATTGTTTGGGTGATCGAGATTTGGAAGGATGCTGCGGGTCCTTACATCCAGGCGCAGCACTTCTTCTTTGCTCTTGGACTCATTTTCCCTCCCCTGATATTCGGTCCGTACCTCAATTCCAATTCCACGACGGAAACTACAACCCTTTCAACAGTTTTTTTGGAAACCACGCCCTCTTTCGAGGAGGAGGAGGAGAATCCCTTGGAAATGCTACGAGCCCCCTTCATCATTTGCGGAGCCATCATTGGATTCGGCTCCATTATCCTCTTCGGAGTCTACCTCATCTTGCGACGTGCGGAGAAGATGCAAAAGAGCTTAGGTTCACATAAGGACGCAGCCGAGAGTACAACTGAAGGGGGTGAAAGTGCCCGGGACGCAAAGAGGGAGTTAGAGACGGTGGACAAAAGGGAACTCCTGAGCAATTCCTTGGGAGAAAGTCAGGAGCTGATGGAAGATGATGCGGAGAAAGTGAGGAGAAAGCGCCTCACCAAGAAGATCACACTCATCGTCATTTCCTCCCTGCTCATAGGGGGCGTGGAAGCCATGGAAGGCATCACTCTGGCCTTTCTCCCCGTGTATGGGCATTACTCTGATCTGCACATGACGGAGGCGGAAGGCGCCCGGCTCCTCAGTGCCTATACCATTGCCTACACGGTGGCCAGAGCCTTGGGCATTGTCATGATTTTGTTCATCCCCGTCCAATTCATGCTCGCCGGGAATCTCGTGGTGGTCCTTGCGGCCAATGTGACGCTCCTTCTGAGTCAGCAAAATGAGTTGGGGATGTACATTGGGGCCGTCCTGTTGGGAGTAGGCTTTTCATCCAGTGTTCCTGGCGTCTTTGGGTATACCCAGCTCTATCTGGAGGTCACCAATGTCACCGGATCCGTCCTGGCCGTGGCGGGAGCGGTGTTCTCCGGTGTTTTTCCGATCATCTTGGGAAGTTTCATCGAAGACACGCCCATCCTTCTCATGTACTTGAACTTGGGCTGCGTCGTGCTCTGCACCGTTTGCTTAGTTGCCATTATAGTGATGGTGCGGGGGATCAAGAACAAATTGTGACGACATCTTCGGGTATTAAGTGTGCATACATTTCCCTTGTTCTTTCCTACTACTCTTGTATTAATTTCTGTACGGGCATTAAAAGTCTATAGGTTTACCGCAAAATCAGTCTCGCCTACATTCTTCCGCCGACAAAATCATACTACTGCAAATGCAATGACTCATTTGAAAAATTTGCTTGCATTTGCAAATTATAATCAGGGATCATTACTGCATCAATAAATAACCTTAAAGACTTGCATAAATACAATACAATACTGCATCAATAATATCAATGTAATGTGATAACGATAATGAATGGCCAGTGATTACATGTACAGTGAAAAACAATGCACCATGTAAAAGCTACCCATTAGCATTTGTCGGTTTGTTGACTGTCTCGAGCTGACTAGACTTCCTCATTTGCTGCTTTTCTGGTAATGTTTCGGCATCGTAATCAGATCACATCGATATGTATTTCTTCCGTATGCTTTCTCCAAAATTACTCGGGGCGTACTTACCAAAATGTCATGGTGCAATGCCAGTACACGGAATTCCTAGCTGCATAACGTCCCTTGGATGCTTTCATCTTCGTCAGTATTCTGGAAAACTCAGTTAGAGAAGTATTTCCCCAGTTTAGGTTCATATTATATGTGCAAAATAGAGTCAAGATACAAAAAATCACCCTTTTAGCCCATGGGAAAACTCAGGCTTCATTCGGTAATTTTGACCAATAATTCAAGTTCAACACGATCAATTTCTGGAAGGACAAAAAATACTTGGTTTCAAAATGAAACTCTGGCAGAAGTATGCGACCACATTCAGCATATATTATTGCAACTGGGCAGTGGTAATTTACTCATTTTCTTCTGTATAAATAAATCCTCAAAAAAATAAATTCCTCGTTGAAAAATTTGTACCTAGTATACAAATACATGCGCGATAGTATAGATGGAACTTTGGTATATTCCAGGTCATTGGTTTGTCGTATCTCGGCCCGGCTTTCATGGACATTCGGGATGGCCTTGGATCCACCACGCAGACGATGTCCATGGTTTTGACGATCGGAAAGTGTTTGGCCATGGCCTCCTGCCTCCTTGGTAAGACAATGATAGTGTTTCCAACTACAAAGAAGGGGAAATTAAAAATTGTCATTCAAATACAGCTGGTTTTGTCTACAATCATGTGGATCGCCACCTAGCGGTCATATTCCTCGTGTTCACAACAGGAGCAATCACCGTCATCATGCCGCACATTAGCCAGCTCTCAGTGTTTGGGAGCCTGTTCGGGGTGCAGCTAATTTGTGTTGTAGGCTACTTCATGGCGCAGGTGGTGTGGGTTATGGACATGTGGAAGGAAGAGGCGGAGCCATTTGTCCAGGCCCAACATTTTTTTGGTTCCCTTGGGGGCGTCTTCCCCGCTTTGATCTTCGCTCCATATCTCCGCAGTGGTGGAAAAAGCAACAGTAGTCCGGACAATGTGAAAGAGACTGCTCTAAACGAAACAGAAGTCTTCCCGGAGAATGTCAAGCCCAGCCTAGATCATTTGTTCGCGCCCTGTACAATCTCGGGGGTCATTTGTGCCGCTGGTTCCATCTTTCTCCTCGGCGCGTACTTCATTAGAGACAAGGACACCGAGAAAGGGAGCGAAAAGAAGGAAGGAAACGGACAGGAATCGAATGGTACTTGTTCTGATGACAAAAATAAAGAAAAAAATTCCCAGTCCGACACCACGACCCGGGAAGCGGAGGAAGAAAGTAAGTCCAAGGAGGATTTAATCATGGAATGGGAGGCTAAAAAAAGGAAATGGATCATCCTGGCTTTAACCTCGTGTTTGATGAGTTGCTTGGAGTCTGTCGAAGGTATGACTGGCTATCTGCCCATATTTGGGGCATACTCCGCCCTGGAACTTCCAGCTTCAGAAAGCGCCCACCTCCTCACGGCCTTCAGCACGGGATTCACTGTGGCCAGGGCTCTGGGGATATTTATTGTATTGAAGGTCAGACCAAGGAACATGTTAGCCGGGAATCTGCTCATTGTTGCTGCGGGGAATTTGATGCTCCTTTTCGGAGGCGGGAACAGCCGAACGTGGCTCTTTGCCTCCGCCACTCTTCTGGGAATAGGACTGTCCACGAGCACGCCCAGTGCCTATTCCTATGCGCAGACTCAATTGCACATCACGAATACGGTGGTGAGCTTCGTAGCGGTTGGGACGAACGTCGTCCCCATGGTTTTGCCCTTCGTCATTGGGAGCATCATAGAGACCACTCCGAATATTTTGGGATACCTGAATCTGGGATTTGTTATTGCTGCTATCATCGTTTTTGTATCGCTTGCAGTGTATATTAAGATTTACGGCCGAAGTAGCAATGATGTGTCCACCCAAAAATCTAGTTACTAAATTCATAATTGTATATTATGTAGTAGTTTTAAGTATCAATTAAAAATAATAAAAGATTAGCAGCACAAACACTAGCTTTTAAGAAGAATCCTTTTTTTTTTTTGCAGGAAGAAAATTTTTGTTTTTCATCTTGTTGCAATAAACATGTGACAATGAGATCATCCACTACTAATGACTTTTAACCATATTGAAACCCCAAGGAGCGAGTTGGGACTTCGAGGAAAATGCTATAAAAATGACAATTTTTGTCGCTGTTTCATCTCCATGAAATGAACATTTAGGAAGATGCTGAAGGAAGATTCTAAAAACTGAAATTTTATTACGCTGGAAATTTATTAAAGTATTAAAATACGAGATGCGATGAATTCTCCTTGCAGAGAAATACATCAGAAGGCATCGCAATCTTCACATTTTGATTGTCCTGGTATTTCTAATTGGTAATCTAATCCACGGGACAACACAACCAGAGCAAATAAAAAAACTAGGAGAGACTTCATTTTCGCAGAGACAAACTTATTTCTGAACGTAACAGAGGTAAAGAACTTTGGAAAAGGTTCGGTTAATAAATGAAGACAACCGTATTGCTAATAAAGTAGTAAATCGTTACAAAGACGAACGTTATTGAAGGTGAAGGAAGTTCGCACGTGTTTGCTTTAGCATATAGCGTTTTTGATGGCGCTATTGTTTTAAAAAAAGTAAAACCCGGTTCGCCAACTGCACGTGTTTGTTTGTTCAGAATAATTCCACACGTGTGGGAAAATTTTTCGGTGGTTTTGAATACGTTAAAAACGGACTAAGCCCAAGAGGAAAGAAATTAGTAGTGGGTGAAAAAAATGAGCAAATGTGGCGGATGATAACAATTATGTAGACAGCCTGGACATTGCGCCACAGCTATACAATATAGTTCTAAGGTATACATATATTTGTAATTTGTATGCCCAATGGGCCTGAAATGTAGTCAAAGGTCATGACTAGTGAAGCTATATTCTCATTGCCACACTGCCACATGTATAATTATACATGCACATATATGCCTGGGCCAGTTTTTTTGAAAAATCAAATATACATAATTACATACATACATAGGTATAGGTACATTCATATATTATATTGTACACATTCTTGTTTTGCCGACTGCCGACGTAAAATACGTCAGCAAGGCTGCTTGTATTACTACAAGGTTTACAAGTTGCTTCTAGGCTAACACGAGCTCTTCTAAAATTAATAATTACAAATCAAATCCAGGGTGGTGATAATCCGGGATTGTAATCCCGGGATTACGGATTCGGATTACGGATTACTGTAGTCCGAATCCGTAATCCCAGCTCTAAGTTTGCAGAGTAATCCGTAATCCACTTTCGTGGCAAAATCAATTGTAATCCG
>JAQGBT010005152.1:0-14911 GCA_034698585.1 Disparrhopalites patrizii
AGAAAGAGATATCGAGGGGTAAGAGAAAAGAAAGAGAAAGAGATATCGAGGGGTAAGAGAAAAGAAAGAGAAAGAAATATCGAGGGGTAAGAGAAAAGAAAGAGATGCAGGCTAGAAGACAGAAAAAAGAAGAGAAGAACTCAAGATGATCAGAGGGAGATATGATGTAGAAACGAGTGAAACTAGAGAGGCCTAAGATAAAGGGAGAGCGAAAAAAGGGGTAAAAAGAGAGAGGTAAGACAGAAAGAGAGAGAGAGCGAGACAGGTAAAAAGAGAAAGAGCAAAAGAGAGAGAGATACAGAGAAAACCATGATTGGCCCGACTAAAATAGACAAATAATGGATATAATTGTAGATAGCTATAAGCAGACAGAAATAGGGAAAGAGGAAAAAGGAAATTGAGAAAGATAATAAAAGGAGGAATTCGCGAAAGGAGGAATTACAGAATAATAAGAAATGAAAGGAAAATGAAAGTGAATGAATTCTAGACACAGTTGCGGAGCTGAAAGAAGGGAGGGAAGAAGGGATGGAGAGAGACATGGTGGACAGAGAGAAAAAGTCGGAAAAGGAGAGAAGGAAAGAGAGAGAAATGGACAGAAAGGAGAAAAAGTGAGAGAAATGGAGAGAAAGAAAGTGAGAGAGAAAGAGAGAGAAATGGAGAAAAAGAGAGAAAAAGAGAGAAAAAGTGAAAGAAAGAGAAATGGAGAGAGAGAGAAAAAAGTGAGAGACAGAGAAATGGAGAGAAAGAGAGAGAGAAAGTGAGAGAGAAAGAGAGACAAAAAGGTAGAGAAAGAGAGAAAAAGTAAGAGAAAAAGTGAGAGAAAGAGAAATGGAGAGAAAGAGAGAGAAAGAGAAATGGAAAGAGAAATGGAGAGAAAGAGGGAGAAAAAGTGAGAGAAAAAGAAATGTAGAGAAAGAGATTTGGGAGGACACTGTCGAATTCTAATGTGGCTGTAATGTGGTGTGTGGACGTAGCCAGAGTGGAGGATTGTAGTGGTAGTCGTATGCTGTTTGAGACGAGCATTAAATCAACACTGGAAGAGTCATCGTGGTAGGAACAACATTCCAAGCCACCAGGACCAAGGAACACTTGAAGCGTATCGTTGCTCAGTTTCTCCAACAACGAAACTTCTCCTCCGCCTCCTCTTCTACTCCCTTGCCTCTTTTTTTGTCTTTGTCGCCTACTCACAATTTCATGGATTGGTTCACCCATTTGACAATGCATGCTTACACTCCTACCGTATTATGCAGGCAGGTAGGCAGGCATCGTCATCTCATGATAATCTCTTGTCAGCAAACTTTCATTAATGTTTGCTCAGTCATCCAGCAGCAGGTATGTAGTAGTAAGTAATAGAGACAGGCAGAGAGAGAGAGAGACTCAGAGAGAGACTCAGAGAGAGAGAGAGTAATGGTACAGAGAGGATGCAAGGAGCAATGGTATAATGTGTGGAATGTTTTTGAAGGAAGGAAAAGTATCACATTCTATACTTATAATGTTTTCATTCCTTCCCCTCAATTAGATACTTTCCTTGGTCTCCACATAATTTTTATTTCTTCTGGCATGATGGCATGGTGGAAATACATTGGCCCTGCGAAATAAAAATGGAACTATTAATTATGATTATATTATTGTTATAAAGCTTCTCTTTTGTTCAGATTTTGTCTTACTCATTTTCCAACCCTTCCCCCCTTTTCCCATCTCTCATTCTCTCTCATGTCATGATTCACGCACGTATAGTCCAATTTTTGTGTTAAGGCGGTTGACTGCTTACAATAAAAAAAAATAACAAAAGAAATAACAACAGACAAAAAAAGACATTGCAAGGAAAGAAACTAAAAGTGAAAAAAAAAGTTTGTGATACAAATTGCGATTACAGAGGTACAGTGGAGAAAATACAGCCATCATGAGCAGAAAAATATTTACAATAATATAATAATAACAATAGTCCAAATTTCGGGGGCTGTTAGTATTGTAAGTCATTCCTCCATATAATTATTTACTCACTCGGCACCACTAATAAGTCTACCGTCGACAGTTGAGGCTATGATTATAATTTTATTTACCAAAGGAAACAATTACAGTCATTTCGCATCTGAATTCTTAATCAAAGAGAGTAAAAAAAAAAGTTGCACATACATTATAGTAAAGTACATATATTTATAGAGAATACGAAAATTGTACTACCGTGGCAATGTCCCCTCCCACCTGCCGTTTCATATCAGATTTCGGGAGAGAGAGAAAAAACACATTATTGAATATGCACGGCTTCTCTGCCATGCTTTCTATCCGCATTTGGGACCATTTTTTATAGGTGTTTACACACTTTTCTTTTGTGATTTGAACTCCCTTAATATTTTTAAAGGGGAATAGTCCCAGACTGTATATGTATATGTTTTCTACATTTTTCCAGTCATAGGAATTAAAGGGGGTTAGAGTGTTACAATACAAGACAAATGACTACACACACCTTCACACACGTACGCTCAATTAATTGGAGTGTACAAGTACTAATTTTCTCCCCTTCGTTAGTAGCAAAAAGAGTGATGAAGTTTTTTATTTTAGAAGGAGCCATATGGCTTGCAGGACACGCCAGAAAAAAAAAAGTTTACCAGCACTATGATTTTCTAAAATAAATGCGTATAAATGGTGTATATCATGTCATGCTTTTTCTTTTAACAATTCTATTAATCTATATATTAGCTTCATTTCAATCCCTTTGGTCTTCTATATTACGCTGTTTTTTTCTTTTAATAATTTGTGACTCTATAAAATATAGAGATTCGCCTCTGTTCCAAGCCATGACCCGAGAGCATGAATGAAAATGATGAAAATCCTATATGCTCCCTTTGCTTTTATTTACTGCTTACTCCCATTAGTAACTCCCAAACCACCTATTATTTCCAGCAATTATTTACTCTATAAAGCAATTGTTTCCCCTTACAAATTAATTATTGAATAATGTGAAAGTTGATCATCATTATTGATTACTATTTTTTTTATGAAGCCCCACAATGCAATTCCTCCTGTCTTCCACTACTAGTATATATCTACCATTAGACAGACAATATTCACTTTAAAAGGATTTAAAGGGATGATGATAATGATGGTGGTAGTCGTGTTGGCTTGATTGTACAACTCCTTTTTTTTTTGGACTTGAATGGAGAGGAGACAGTGAACAAGTGGAAGAATAATTATTCTTGAGGACCATATCCCATTTTATTAGGTGAGTAGTCAAAGAGGGGCAAGGAGGGAAGGGTTGCATAGATGAAAAAAAGAGAGAAAAAAAATTGGCAAGTGTACTATAAAGTAAATTGGTTCTCCTTTTTTATGGTTTATGTTCCACATTTGATTCGCTTTTAGCATATTAATTGACTTCTTCTTACGATCAAGTGGGTGAGAGGGAGAGAGAGATTTTTAGGAATATCATTTCTTTTTTGCAAGAACCACATTCGTGTCCTAAATTACTAGGAGGATATTTCTCTGAATTTTCTTTTTTACGCACAATTCAATCTTATATATTTCATTCTTTAACTATTTTTTTCTCTCACCTTTTTTTCGTTCTCTCTCTCTCTCTCCTTCTCTGTCTCACACTCCTTTATAGAGAATAGTCCCGCCATAACAAGAATACGGAACAATTTGTTGAAAGGGGGCTATTTCACCACGCCCGGCGTGTAGAGGATTTTTTTTTTTGAGTAAACAGAATAATTATGGTGTTAAAAGTTTTATTCCAAATCAAAGAATATGTATATAGTACACTTCACAACTTTTCCTCTCAAATGCACAGTAGCCCATGATCTCTTGAGAGGATGGTCAACGATTTGGAACCAATTTTTTTGGCTCTCAATTCGTTCTCCTTCTCTTTATACTACCATACATATTCCTTCCCTTTTCCAAATTAGTATTCCTAAATGAAAATGTACGTATTTTTGGAAAGTCAAAAGGATTTATAGTTCACTCCCAATTGAACAAGGATTAGCCAATCAAGAGAAGAAAAAAAAACCACATTTTGGGTCATAGCCCCAGAAATGTTGGGGATACTCTTCGAGTCAATACCACGTCCACAAGCCTCTACAGAGCTTTGGCTGGATGCAAATTTTTTTTTTCTCTCTCTCTTTCTCTCCCTGAAAATATCAATCAGTATGATTATGTACCACCGACCATCGAAATTATCATTGCAAAAAAAAAATTAATCTGAGAAAAAAAAAGCATTAGTGAGTGGAAATCATGGTAATGGCCGCACGACTCTTACGTACAGCTATTATACATTAAGGAATATTAGGAGGACCATGTGGTACGAGGATTGGAAATGATGTCGAGATGTGACTATGTCATAAGATCCTCCCGTACAAAAATCTTTTACTTTTTGCAGTTACATTCCATGTAATGTCTTTTGTGTAAAAATCCTACGTGGTTTCTCTTCCATGTGCATTCGCAAAAATATATTTTGTGGCAGAGATTTTCATTGAAATCTTATAGTCTCTCTCATATAAAAAGATTGACAGCGTGAAGCACTTTTTCAATGGAAATCACATGGTACATTTACCGAAAGGTTACAGTGTATTTTTTTTTTGTGGCTACGTGATTACTACATCTCCATTTTTGAAATGACTGAATGCACTTACTTTATTATGAGTTTTGCTACTTTGTAAAAAAAAATATATTATTAGAAATCATTTCCCCTTACATCCACCTCTCCTCTCAAGCTCTTTACCCTCCGAAGGGCCATGTAAGTAGACATGTGTGAGCATTCCCGTGGATGGGTCTGTCCTGGGGATGAACAGTGGGTACATAATAACGTAATAAGTTTAATAGCACTTGTCATTATGCGGTTGTATGGGCTTTACCAATATACCTATACATATGTATCTTCCACAGGTTCTTCATTAGAATAATACCAGGAGCAACCTTACTAATCTTATTATCCGAAAGCATTATGAAAGAGTTCAGTTTCTTCCATGTAGGAAGGGCTAGGAAGGGCCAATAATTCCCACAGAGCTTCATTATTACGTACAGCTTCCACTGGCGTAGGAGCTAATGTAAACAGAGTTGTTGTGGTTTTTACTTTTCCCTAGCAATTAGTGTCTACACAAAACAGAATGAGGCCGGCAGACAGGGAGACAGGTAGATAAAGTGGGGTAGAGGCAGAAAGAGAGAAAATGACCAAGAGAGAAAAATTCAAAGAGAGAGAAACAATGAGACAGGAAGGTAAATTGAGAGAGAAAAAGATAGAGAGAAAGGCTAAGAGAGAGAGAGAGAGAGAGAGAGAGGAAAAGAGAGGCAGATATTTGCTCAATACGTCCACGCTTCTCCCTAATAATTATTTAATGGGACTTGATATGTTAACCACGTGTGGGAATTTCGCATTAGTTATGAGGAGAAGGGGGTGAATGGAGGAGCAATATTGAAATTACCACTGCTATTATTCTTATTACGGTGGAAGATTGATTGACTCATTTGCGTTATCCTCAATTACTTATTAGGTCCAGCTATTAGAGTTCCAATTACTTAACTTGTTTTTTTCCCTGTGAAAGGGACGATGCCGCCGCGCCTTACTTCCGCCTGCATAAAAAGTGCAGTAGAGTGTTTGGGACCGAGTAAATTGCAATAAATTTCTCTGTTTACCATTTATTACCTGCACGATTCACCTATTCCTCTCTACCGTCTAGAGTCAATATGGTCCGTTTGCCTTTTGTGGGTTGGGTGAAAATGGTTTTTGATTCCCCGGGAAAAATAAAATGCTATCTATTGGGGTTAGTTGAGGGTGCGGGGTGGAAAAAGGGGGAGGTTAGCCTCCTCCACACGAAGCTTTTTTTTTGTACTTTTTTCTGGGGAGAGAGGCAAAAAGGAAGGGTTTTTATCCCAGGTGGTTTATTGTGTTTACGAACATGTGGTGTTACATTTATTTATTGTCAACTAATAGCAATTGCCGGGGGACAGGAGGGAGACAGGACAAATTGATGGTGGGCCAGTTGTTGATTCTCTGGCCTTGTTTCCGGTCAAAGGATGGGAGATGCTATCCAGGAGCTATCTGTACCTCTTTGTACCCACTGTGTGTGGCACCTGATCCTTATCAAAGTCTATGGGATTCACCTTTTTCCAAGGCATTCTCTCTTAATCTCCCCGTCTCTCTATCCTCTCCCAAGACATCTCCAAAGACATCTCCAATATTTTTTTTTCAACACACGACCATGTTCTACGGGGAGACTTTTCTCCAATTTAAGTTGTGTAAAAAAAAGTCTATAAAACCAGGGAATCGATAGTGAAGTGAAAGTGTAAACTTTAAAAAAAAGGACGGTACTTTCACTGCCTCTTTGCAAATCCATAAAAAGTTTTAGCAAGGAAGGGACACATCTAGAAATATACGCTGGAGAAGTGAAAAAATGTGTCCAAAACAAGACGCGTGCCTCCTTCCAGTTCCAGGTCGTGTGAGAGGGAAAGAAAGGAAAAAAAGTGTCTTTCACCCTATACACTATTGTGTAGTAAATGAAAATGCAATTATTTTTATTGGGCACTTAAGCAATTGGGCTGGTAGACGAAAAAAAAGAATCTCTCCACGGGTGAATCTGTGAGGGTGTAAGGTTAATAATTTTTTCCTTCGTGGTCACCGTTTACACATTGCGTGTTGGAAAAGATTTTTTTGTTGTTGTTGTCACTTTCTCCCTTTTTTTTCACCATTCACTCTCTTTCCATAATGCTTTTATCGCAAGAGGAAGGTGGGGGAGGGGGAATCGGAGGGGCATATATGTATTTTATATGTATTTGTACACATGTAGCCCATCCGTCCGTTTTTTTTTCTGTTGGGGGCGAAAGGGAAGGAGAGAGCTTGTGAAACTCTTCTCCGGACGAGTAGCCCAGTAAAGCAAAGTTGATCGTTTCCTAAAATATTGATCCACAGACTCTGTCTATTCACTCTAATTCCTACTCACTACGCATCTTAACTGTGGAAAGCTCCTGGAACGCACATGGATATGTTGTTACGTATACGGACTCACGTTATGTCCTACGCACTCACCGCCCCCTTTTACGCACACAGCCCCAGTTTGTGGACGTACACAATATTACACATATATACATAGCAACCCCCTGGACATTTTGGAGCACAATGCTCCTCCGTACTTTGTTGATCATGATGCTGTGTGTATGCACGTGGGTATATAGCTCTATAAAGTGATCTGGAAGAGCGTTGAAATCATTTCAAACTTTTAAAAGTCCGCACGCACACGTTTCCTTCTTGATACCAATTGCCACACTCTCCCCACATGTTTTGTCATACTTACCATGTTACTTACGCACACACAGACACATCACTACTCGTGTCTGTATAATACGCATACATATATATCTTGATGAGAGACTATATACAATTGTGTATAGGAAGAGAGCAAACTCTACCAAATCTTTTTACTTGAAGGGAGCATCCAAGCGTCTAGACGCACGCTTGTACATGTGTGCATGTATTTGGATAGAGAAATGCGTGGCCAAAATGAAAGGGTTCGAACTCAACCAAACAAACAACAACATTTTCTCTGTCGTTCTGTCTCTCTTTCTCTCTCTCTCTCTCTCTCTCTCTCTCTCTCTCTGTTTCTGACTCTCAAACTCGTTGATGCTGTTGCACGAGCTGGGTACAAGCATAATGCTTTTGTGTGTACGCTGAGAAGATATTAGAATCTGCCACGAGGTCCTCGTTGTTGTTTTTGTATAGATATGTATATCCATATGTATGTATACATCTATGCATGTAATATACAGACACGTTTTCTGCTCACAACACTTGATCCAACGAAACTACTCAATATATTGACTTCTCCTATAATATGAAAGCTCATGCTTACTCTTTGCTCATGTCACTTTTCTTTCTGTCTCGCTCTCTCTCTCTTTCTCTCTTTTCTTGTCATCTTTTTGTGGCTATGACAGACGGAAATTCAGTTTCGCACCATAATTGCTTTTTTTCTCCTACCTTTCCTTAATATACTGTCTCTTCTCCTTGCGTGTTTTGACAAAAAAATGTACTTTCATTGTCACAAAAAAATGAGTAAGGCTCTCTAAAAAAAATTGGTTCCATGAACAAAGTTCCTCCTTCCCTTGAAATACTTTTGTTTTTTTTTCATTGCAGAGTTTTTTTTTTAATTTCTAGCCGTACGACTGGAGAAGGGTAAATGTGTTTTCCCTATTCTTGTACAGTGTTTTTAATTTACGTAACTTTCCTGGGTAAAATATGGGGAAAGTATTTTATTTTTTTAGATGGAGTAAAAGATTTATGTGTGCTTCAAGAAACACGGTTGGAATGGAGCTTAACAAGGCGGGAGTGTTGGATTTGGTATGGACTTGAAAAGCTGAGGGAAAAGTGTTCTTTTCTATTATTTTCCCTTTTTTTGTCTACTACACAAAATCCATGGTGTTATAGTCGTGTGGAAGTGGGAAGGATCAAGGAGAAATGGAGAAATGTGGGTATTTCTTTAATCTATGCAACACATATTCTCTGGTCATAGTTGGAAATCGGAGTGTGTAGCTTCCATGTCTTGCTTCCGGATTGCCAGCTCCATGGCAGACATCTGGCAGGCACTGTGAAGTGAAAACAATTGTTCTCTTTCTCTCTGAAAATATTGGGGAACATCTGAGAAAGAGCAAGAGAAACGGAAGAGAAGACTGAGAGAGAGAGAGAAAGCAAAAAAATATTACAACAAGAGGAATATAAATTTGAAACTTTCCTTATTCCCATGTTGTCCGGATGTTTGTAACTAAGGAAAGTTTTAGCATGTGAATAACTTAAAATATCTTCCTCCTCACCTGACTTCTTCCGTGTATGCACATCCTTTTTATCTTTGTCGTTGATGAAACTCTCCCTCTCGTTCTCTCTGGAAAAAGTGTTCTTTTACTCTCAAAAGACACATACTCTCACATCCTCCATTTGACTAGCTTTCCCCCATTTTTACTCCCAACACAAGTATCACCGAATGCCGCAAAAACAAAGGAGAACTAAGTTGGAACCATACCCAGGCATTTTTGTGTAACATTCACCCTAGTAAATTATTCTCTGAAACTGCCTTTTCCTCCCGTAGTAACTACCCTTTTTTACTACAAAACCTTCTCCAACCATTAATACTGCAATACTTGCTTTTTTTCGAGGGGGGAAGGGGAGGGGAATTTCTACATGTTCAAATAGACGGAGAAACATAAGATGACTTTGAGAAAGAGGGAACCGACGACTCTTCTAGAGAGCGTCACACAACCTTTGGGTAATAATAAGTGTATGCACGGTAAGTGGTCATGTATGCACTTTCTACTGACAAAAAAAAGTCTATCTGTCTCTTACTTTATGGATTTGAAAAGCCTGAGTACGTGTCCGAGACTGAATGAAAGCAATGAATGCGATTCGATCCCTCTCTCTCTTTTTCTCTGTCTCTCTCTCTTTCTCAATGTCTCTCTTCTTTCCTTTCTCTCTCTCTTTCCCTCTCTCATCTTCCTTACTTACTACAATTATAATTTCACCGTAGTCGTCCTCCCTTCGTCTCTTGGTCTTCTTTTCCTCTGTCTTGTACAATCTGTGTACATAGTATGTGCTGCGCAACGACGCTTTCCTCCCCAGGCTCTTTCAGACATCACATTGTAGTTTGTATGCAGGAAAACACCTTCATTCAAATGGCTTCGATTTTGATCTGTGCATCTTTTGCCTCCTTTTTTTCTTTCTGTCTCTCTCTCTCTCTGTATATATGATGCCACGTCGAATTCCTCCTGTGGGGCGACACACATGAGAGAGAACATTCACTGGCTAGACTCCTTTCTTTAAAGTCCACATGTAGCTTAGAGGGGGAAGAGAGAGAGAGAGAGAGAAGGAGAGAGGAAAGGAAGATGAAGAAGAAAAGGAAGAAAGGTAGACTAATTGTGATCAGCCTCAAATTTATCTCTGGAGTATTTTGGTACAAAAACTTACGGACATGTTGTGGGAGCGAGAGAGAGAGAGAAGAGAACAAGATTACGGGAGACAAAAAAGACAGCAGGAGATTTTTTTTAAAGTCATAGGACCTGAAATCTGTGAGGGTAGAGAAAGAAGATGAGGGAGAGAGACAGAGAGAATAAGCAAGAAAAGAAACTGAGAGAGAGAGAGAGAGAGAGATGAGCTTCCAACCACAAAATTTCCCCGGCCACGCATTTATTCTCCATCTTTGTAGTCGTACACAGTCAGACACGGACACTGAGAAAATGTGGAATTCAATAAAAAATATTGATTATTCAAATGCTGTAGCTTTCTCTCTCTCTCTCGTTTCGTTCTTTTTATAACCCTTTTTTCTAACACCATATTTCAATAAATAGAAATGACATAACCTGTACCATTTTTTCTCAAATCTTTTAGTCAATTTATTTTTTATTTTGGAGCATATATTTTAAAGTAATCATCATTCATTATTTACTCTCTCTCTCTCTCTCTCTTCTCATTCTTTCTCACCTTCTATCTCATCCTTTCACCCAGTGACTTCTTGTGAGAGGTTCCTGGGAGTAGTAGCTCCAGTAAAGTGAATGGGGGGAAAAGAGTACTCAAAACACTCTCTTTACACCCGCCGTGGAAGATAGGCCAAAGATTCTTCCTCTTCCTACATGTATTCCCGTTCGTATTGTGTGAGACGAGGAGGAGCGTTTGTTGAAGAATTTTTTCGGGAAAGATGAAATATAGATTGGATCGTGTTGGTTGAGAGTCCTTAACCAGGTCCATATCCCTTTTTCTATATGTATACACTTTTTTTTATTCTTCACTCTCTCGTCCCGGACTTCCCCCTACATCTCTGGATAGGTTTATGTGGTGGAAAAAAGTTCCATGGAAATTGTTGTAGTAGTTGTTCCCACATTACATAGTAGTAGTAGTAGTAGTACCCGTAGTAGTCGTTCCTATATAGCCATCTTGTAATGCAGGAGTTATTTGAAGCAATTTGGAATCTAATATATAGAACAGTGGGGACCCCAACCATCTCCCACAAGACTCACTGATCTACATTCTAATTTGATTGCCTGTCGTTTAAGCCTTCTTCGTCTTACGTACTTGCTTTTGTAAAGAAAGAAAGCGAGAGAGCAAGAGAGGGAGAGAAGGAAGAGCAACTTTTTTTTGGGAAAAGGCAATTAGTTTATGGTGCTCCTGTGATAAGACTTTATGTATTGGGTATATGAGTCCATTGGCAGAACCATGTTTCTGGGTAAAAGAGAGGAACCGAAAAGGCGAGAGAGAGAGAGAGAGAGAGAGAGGGAGAAATGCAAGAGGAGAGACGTGGCGTGAAAACAAAGGAAGAATTTTTACTTTACTTCTGAGGTTAAGTCGAGGTCAAGATCGATCTCAAAATTCTCTTTAGCCAATATAAAAACCGAGTCTGTCCCTCTCTCTCTCTTTTCTTCCTCTTTTATTCTTCCTCTCCCATGAAGCCCCTTCGGATGGGTGTACGTGCTTACGCAAAATGGATTTTTTTTTGGGGGAAAAACCTCTTTTGAAAAGTCCTTCCCTTTTCAACTCATAATAGATATCTCCCGAAATAAAAAGAAATCTGCAGTCAAGTAGCTAGCAATTAAATAATTATTTTTTTTAAAGATTTTTTTCTACACAGAAAAAAATCCATTTCCTTTAATAAATTGAAGGCCACCATCCTTTGTCCTGGAAAATATTAGAGCTATGCCGGAGGTTATGGGAGCACACAAGTAGAAGCATTTCAATTCGTGTAGTAGATACTGGTAGTGCATTACGTATATGTTTGTGTATACGTATAAGCATATGTATAAGCACATGTATATCATTTAATATGAGGATTTTTATCCCAAGTACATACCTATCCCATGGCTTGTTTGGCTCAAAGTAAGTAGATTTGAGAGTTTACACATGTCCTGCACAACGTGTCTATTTAGCTCCAGGGCTAGAGGCCCCAACAACACCAAACGGAGATAGAGCAAGGAGATGTGAGGTGAATGAAAGGATTTTGGTGTCATAAAGTACATACTAATAAATCTTTTAGGTTCAAAATCTTCCCAGCACACGGTTAAAAAAACATTTTACTCTCTTCTCCCTATATACCGTGCCACAAGTTATCTATTACAAGCTTTACCCACATCTTTTTACCATTGGCTCGTGAGTGAGGGGTTTATACTCAGTGGCTATATACTATTAACTTTAAAAGAGAGAGAGAGAGAGACAGAGAGAGAGAGAGGGGAAGAAATGGCTAAAGGCATAATTTTGACTTGACATTTGGGCGAATCTTGAAATGCTTAACATTTTCCTAATTCACTCCTCCCTGGACCTGATTACATACACGTAGGCACACACACACCAATTTACTAACTAGGAATTTTGAACATTCTGTCTCAAACCTTTTTTTCATGGCTTCTATCCATCCCTTTTGCAATGTAAGACCAAGGACCCGCACGAGCCTCCTCGCCAAAAAAAAAAATTGCTTTGCGAACATACACGAAGAGACAAGATTTTTTGGAATTTCCTGTGTAAACACATTGAAAAATAGTTCCATTTTTACCCCTCAAGGAGCAGTGAATTTTCCCCCCCAAAAAAACAATTTAGTGAGAAGGGAGACTGGGGAAGGAAACAAATTTAGGTTTGTGAGCATGTTGCAATAAATACATGGACTCTCTCAGTGTATATACCTTGTTTTTTTTCGTGTTCAGGTAATAAGTCTCGAGGTCATCCCTCCGTGTTGCGTGATGAGTGTAATCAAGTTGTAAAATTGAATGTTTCCTCATGTTTTCTCTCAAGTTTGGATCCTTTTTGGGGTGTCTCTCTCAATCTCTTTCTCTTCTCTCCTCTCTCTCTATCTCCTTCTCCGTCCCCTTTCTCTCTTGGATGCAGCCGGCGAACTTAAGAGAGAAGGTGAGAGTGGGAAATATACATAAGTAATGAGATGAAACAAAGTAGAAAGGGAAAAAAATCATAACAATAGGGCACTGTGTAGGTGTCAATATAACTACTATTCTCCTTCATTATTATTATCATTAGGTTTCGGAAGCATATCAATTCTCGGTACTTATTGGTTTCCATTATATTAAGCTCTCTCCCTCTCTCTCCCTCCATGATACTAAAAGTGACTTAAAATACATTCATATACATATGTACGAACAAGCCCCTCCGCGTCTCTTGAGGGTGCAAAGAACCCCGCAATTACTGCCTTTTTCTTGGTAAAAAAAGGAACGATGGAAAGCACATTGACGATCCTTGATAAACATATAGGATTATGACTTCTTCTTCATCATAATCATCATCATCTTCTTCTTCATTTGAAAAGGGACGACAACGTATTTTAAAGAGGAGTGTGTTTACCTTTAATGTATCCGTGTGTGACGTGCGTCCGCATAATTTTAGTGAAATTGTTTCTCAGCGCATTCATGATCATGTGTTTTGTCTCCCTCTGAATAAACACATGATGGGTACAATACACAATACGTTGTACATCATATATTCCTTTCTTTCATCTCTCTCCTTGTTACCTTTCCACTGTAACATTGTGGCATTGTTGTCCACCTTGTTGTTGCTATTCTCCATCAAAGGAAAATATAGTAATGTGCAAAAAAATAACATATGTAATATATACAAATATAGACCTTATATCCGTGTAGCTCTAGAATTATGGCCTAAACACGAGAAGAATAGTTGTTACTGGTGTTCTACCATGATTGATAGGTTTCTTTGGTGTATTATTGCCTCTTTCTATTATTTTTTTTATTACTATTACTATAACAGGATATTCACAGAGGAATTGATGGTGACTGTATGGGATGGCATAGTGTAGTAGGAAGAATTTGTTATTTGCCAAAAGGATTTTTAGAGGGGGGAGAGTGTACCAAGAAAAAAATTTGCCTCTTTTTTTTTGTTCCCATTCACCCTATAATATATTCCACCACCACCCTGGAAGTGAATGTGCCAAAATGGTTTTTTTTCTACCACTGCTACTTCCATATACAGAGTAATTATTATGCAGTGTACAGATCCTGTAATAATAATCACCCCCAAGAAATAAAAAGTTCAGTGGTGGCTTCCTCCCTTTGTGTATGACTTTCTATAAGCGAAAAAGAAGCGAGAGGGGGAGAGAGGAGCATTTGGGTAATAATGCCATGGGGATATACATGTGGTATAAAGTATACACTATTATTATAAATAAGAACTTAGCCAGGGCTGATTTTTAGGAGGGAGTAGTATATATTTATATGCATGGGTATACATATGTGCATGCAAGAAGCCATTTACCTGCACCTGTCTCCGTTTCTTCTTAATTATAAATAGCTGATGATTAATCGAAAGTATATGGGAGAGGTAATTTAACTGTATTGTGTCGACTTATGTTCCGTCCATTACCATATTGGGGCCTGCCATGCCATTCTTTCTTCAATCACTCACTCTATCAACCCTTTGCTTCGGCACAAGCTCCTCTCCCACATCCCCTTTCTCTTTGACGGAGCTCCGGATTGGGGACGGCGGAAGGAGAATGGAAAGAGGAGACACGCTGAAAGATGATGAGACAGCTGAGAAAGAAAGAAAGCGAGAAACAAATTTGAAAACAAAGAAAACCATACAGAAATGGGAGAAAAGAAAGAGACAAACTGAGAAAACAAAGAGAGACGGAGCAAAAATAGAGAAACAGAGAAAATACACAGAAAACGGAAAACGAAAGAGACAAATGGGGAACAAGAGAAAATGTAAAGAAAGGAAGAGAAAGTCTACAGAGAGATAAAGAGAGAAAAAAGAAAATAAAGAGAGAAAATGAAAAGGGTAACAGGAAATAAAGAGATAAAGAGAGAATATAAAAAGGGAAAGAGGAAATAATGAGATAAAGAGAGAATATAAAAAGGGAAAGAGGAAATAAAGAGAGGAAGAGAGAAAATAAAAAGGGAAAGAAAAAATAATATAGAGAAAGAGAGAAAATAAAAAGGGAAAGAA
>JAQGBT010005153.1:0-14910 GCA_034698585.1 Disparrhopalites patrizii
ATTTAAAAAATAAATATTAATTCAAAATTAAATATTATTTAAAAAATAAATATTAATTCAAAATTAAATATTATTTAAAAAATAAATATTAATTCAAAATTAATAAAAAATCATATGCATGTCTGTGACCTGACCTTTGAACTTTGACCTTTTCAAGCCATAATGGGCCGGGATCCCACGGAGGAGGACCAAGAAAAGCGCCTAGACGGCCCTTATCCCCTGGTCACAGGTCACAAGATCAAGGCCGCGACCAATGATTGGCCCTTCTCCGAATTCTTGTCCCTTTGGGAGGACGAGCCTTATGCGGACCCAAATGAATGGCGCAGAATTGACCGGTAACTATCTTGACACCTCATAAATCTTAGGTCAAGGTCATTGGAAGGTCATTTCATATTTTATTTCACATAGGGAAGCGGAAGCGGAGAAAAATGTGAGTGACCAGCCATTTGTGACGACTGTGGGGGCGAGGTCAATGAATGGCCTTGGGACCTACTATGGGACCTTCACTGACATGGAAGAGGTCGAAGGTATTAGTATACACATTATACAGCTATTAATACCCAAGTCCAGAATGACCTTTGACCCCTTTTGACCTCTTATATAGCGATGAGTCCCGAGACGGTGGAGAAGGAAGAGGACGAATTCGCGGGTCTCCCCAACTTCCTCACAAATCCGGGGAAAAAAGGGACCGGCTACGGGTATTTGGATATCACAATCGGGCCGTACATACCGGTCAACGATGAGTAAGTACCTTCCCCAAAGGGGTCGCTGACCCTGACCTTTGTCCTTTATTAAAAAGGGTGATATCTGATGATTTTTTTATAGAGACATAGATAATCCATATTACGATGCCACGGACGCCAGGCGAGAGGCTCGGGAGGATCATGAGGCGAAGGTCGTCAGTGACAACCCTTTTATGCCCCCAGGATATTCAAAGGTCAGAATATATAATAAATGACCTTCATTGACCTTTTACGTCTTTCATTTGACCTTTGACGACCTTCTTTCTTTTAGTTTTACGTGGTGCTGTCGCTCTTATTACTTACATACTTTCTAAATAACCCTTTTTAGTAGTGCGGGTAATGTCGGTTATTGTTTAAAAAATATAGGTCAAAAGCTAAAACTTGGAAGATCAAAGGTCAAATATTATACTGTGAATATGTTTGTACCTGAGGCAATGGGATTTTTTGGCTTGGCAGGAGTATTTCGATCCAAATCCGTATTTCAACGACAGAGATGAGGATGGGGAGGAGGAGACTTATGATTGGGATCGATTGGAGAAGCCGGATGATGAGGAATTGAATGGGGACCGGCCGCCTTGGATACCCAATAGCAGGACAAAGATTGTATGTGTACATATTTACCGGAAATAATTAGGGAAAATATTGATACCGAAAATAATTAGGAAATATTGATATCGAAAATAATTAGGAAATATTGATATCGAAAATTAGAAAATATTGATACCGAAAATAATTAGGAAATGTTCATACCGAAAATAATTACAAAATATTGATACCGAAAATAATTAAAAAGTATTTACCTAAAAAATAATTAGAAAGTATCAATACCGAAAACAATTCGGAAATGACCTAAAAATAATTAGAAAATAGTGATACCGAAAATAAATAGAAAATATTGATATGCCGAAAATAATTAGATAATATTGATATCGAAAATAATTAAATAATAATGATATCGAAAATAATTAAATAATATTGATATCAAAAATAGTTAGAAAATATTGGTACCGAAAATAATTAGAAAATATTTATCTAAAATAAATTAGAAAATATTTACCTAACAGTAATTAGGAAATATTTACCTAAAAATAATTAGAAACTATTTACCTACAAATAATTAGAAACTATCTACCTACAAATAATTAGAAAATATTGATATTGATACCGAAAATAGTTAGAAAATGTTTACCTATACAAATGATTAGAAAGCATTTACCTGAAAATAATCAGAATATATTGATATTGACACCGAAAATAATTAGAAAATGTTTACCTAAAAATTGTTAGAAAACACTGACCTCAAAATAGTTAGAAAATATTGACCTAAAAATAATTGCCAACCTTTTACCCAAAATATTGTTCCAAACCATACGTCTATCACAGTATTTTTGAATGCAGATTGACGGAAATAAAGACGTGGTTTCCCCCCTGGAGAAATTCCCCCACAGAGACTCCGACGACGAAGATCCGTATGAAGACCCGCCTATAACACAGTTCCGGAAATCCGATCCAGACGTGCGGAGATTTCGGATATATTTTTTTCAAATTCCTTTTGTTTAACATCTTTATTTTCAGCGTGATATAGAAAACTCTTAAGGATGATAAATTATTATAATACATATGTTTGAATTTGTTTAGGATGAGGATCTTCCAGCCTGGAAGCCTCCGATGCACTTCCGAACCCGTCAAAATAGGTCCGTTATCAGCTATAATGTCTGTCTAAAAGTTAACCCCACAAACTTTCATCGGTACCTTTGAAGAGGATCATTAGTCTTTTTTATTTATTTTCTCACATTATCTACTACTCCAAAATTGTTTTTCCAGTTTTACCACAATTCAATTTTAATTCAGTACTGTTCAAAATTGAAAATAATAAATACCATTTTTGAGGAAAAGCAATAATATTTATATATATATATAATAAATAGATATGTTTAGATAGATTTCTATTTTGTGAGCTTCCCTTTTTTTAATTAAGCAAAGGTGCAGATCACTGGATATTAGAAATCTTCATAGGAGAAAAAATCTTCATTTTTTAATTATTTTTGTCATATAGTACATAATAATATGCAAGCGTATATGTACATACATACTTATAATATTATAATAATAATATGCATATACATATAATGTATATGCCAGTAATATTAAACAGCACCCTATAATTGCTGTTATAGCGAGAGTCGACTGTATACGCTATACCTATGGGAACCTCAAAGAGACATTCAACATATGCAGATATCGACAGCAAAGCATGTCCGGAATTTTTCCAGATACAAAATGCCTTTTTCAGAAACTTTTGCAGATAACAAAGAAGGTTTCAAGGAATTTTTTCAGATAGAGAAAGATTTTTTTAGGAATAGTTTATAGACAAAGGAAAATACAGTGCATACTTTTGTATATAATATGCCTTGGAAGGAATGTCAAAAATAATTCCTTTTTCCGAAATATTCACTGCACTCTGATGAATATTGGACGCTCTTGTAAAGTATGTACAGGGTGGTTAAAAATTGTGGAAAAAATCCGCAAAAATGTAGAAAAAATGTATTTAAATTAATATGCGATAAATTATCTTCATTTTCCTAAGATCCCAGTCTTATACGAGTGTAAATGTGAAAATCCTTGCCGTCATTTAAACCGCTCATCATTTTCCCATTGGCCTTGGAAAGGTGAGGACATTTTTCCTGATTCCTCGTGATTCCATTTGGGAAAGTTGTGGGGAATCACAGTGAAATTGTGGGTGTAAGAAAATAGGAAAATAATGATGAGCGGCGTCAAGGAAGCTGAGGAAGGCAGTGGTGAATTGGGAGCATCCGGGAGCAAGACGGACACTGCTGGAGAAGCTGCTGGAGAAGGAATCTCCCCGAGCAAATCAAAGGCGTCGGAGTACCGGAAATGGCAATTCCAGCACTTTGACGAGCGAAGGCAGCAGCTCCGCAACGAGTTTGACAAATTGGCTCAGGTTAAATCCTCCCTGGACAATGCTTACATGGACATGGTAATTGTGCTTTTTTAAATTTATTTTTTCATATACTGTAATTTTATTTATTTCAAAACAAGCGGTTTTTTAGAAGGAGAGATTCTCACAGTATTTTTTGAATATCTTAGAAAAATATTAGGGAAATATTAATAGTATTTTTTGGAGAAACAAACACGGGGAAATTTTTAGCGGTTTAATAATAAAAAATACTCCCGAATTTTAGAAATAGGATGGCGCATTTAGTCGCTGGACAGTTCTTTGTGGGCTCAATTACTGGCCAAGTATTTGTGTTCATAAGTAAATAAGTACTGGACAATTTTTTATGTGTATATGTACATGTAAATATAATTTATGTATATAAGAGAATGCTCAATACATATGTTGCTGTTCCTATATATGTATTAACATATTGAACAATTTTTTGTGGGATTAAAAAAATCTGTTTACAATAATAAACGCCTATGTACATATATAGACGTTGACTTTTAAAGCTAATAGGCAGTCTTCCGCAGATTTAAATTGAACTCTAATCTTTCTCTAACAAGACAACTTTTTTCATAATTTTTGGAGACTTAAATAGAGGTGCTGGACCATGTTTTGGGTAGGTGCATACTTTTATAGGATTTTCGTATATTTCAATAGCGGGCATTTAAAGGAGATTTTGATTGCTGGACAATTATTGAGGGATTTTTAGGGATTATTCAGGGATTTTTATTCGGACAATTTTTTCGACATCAAAGGCGGGACGAGTACTTGGGGAATTCATAACTGATCAATTGTGGGAGATTCTAATTCAGAAAATAATTATTTTTAAATACCCTAAATGCTGGATATAATTCTGGAAAATTAATTTTCGACTATCTCAGTTTTGGAAATAATGCTGAGACGTAATTTTCGAAGATCTTACCTTTGCGAATAATTCTGGAACATCATTTTAGGAGATGGTAATTCTAGAAAATAGTTTCTGAATACATTAATTTTGGAAATAATTCTGACAACAATTCTGAAAGATAATTTTCGGAGATCTTAATTCTGAAAATATTCTAGAAACACTTCTGAAAAATAATTCTAGAAACAATTCTGGAAAATAATATCTGGAGAACTTAATTCTGGAAAATCATTTTCGGATATTTTAATTTCGGAAAATAATTTCTAAAGATCGTAATTTTGGAAATAATTCTGGAAAATAATTTTTAAAGATCGTAATTTTGGAAATAATTCTGGAAAATAATGTTTAAAGTTCTTACTTCTGGAAAGCATTCAAAGATCTTAATTCCACAAATAACTCCAGAAAATAAGTTTTACAAGCATTTGTTTTGGAATGTTCGCAGATTCAAGAAGGAAAAGTGCTCCTGAAGATGCAGTCAAACCTCCAGCAGATGTTATTTGGCGGAATCGGCAGCAGTCCTTCAACCTTCCCAGGTTCTCCCGGGGTGTCTCCTTCGGATCTGGACCCGTCCACGTCCTCTTCGGATGAGTCCGACACGTCCGACTCTGGCAGTTGGCACAGCTTCACCACGGCCTCTACAGAATTCAGTGACATCGGGGGTCAGTCAACCAATCAGGAAGAGAAGGAGGAGGAGCAAAAAGAGGAAATGGGCCTTACTCCGTAACATTGTCTTTCCCGCCCTTTAATTTGCAAATTTAATTTCCACTTCAATATAAAATACAAGTTTTATGCATAATATTTTATTATAATACACATACATATTTGTATAATTTTTTCTGCCTCAAAATTAATTTCATGGACGAAATGATTTAAAAATGTTTTTTTCCATTTAAATCAATGTTATTTTTTCAAATTATGAGCAAGTAATCTCGTAAATAATGGGCTGTCTCAGCTAATACAAAACTTTGATCAATCAGCTATGATGCATTTATTCAAATTTACTGTCTCAAAATAACTTTGATGGGACTTTGTTGTTTTAATTATAATATAAAGTTTTTTAATTAATAATTAAAACTCAAGTGAGAAACTACATATAAATGGGCTTGGGCTTCACTGTGGATACTCTCATGGTGTAATTGGAGCAGAGCAAGGTATTCTTCTGGACACAGAGGCATCTGTACATGGGCGTGAGATTGACCTTGTCACCCATCGTGCAATTGAGGTCACGCTTAACTGTGAGAGGGAAAATAATCAAATAATAATAAATCAAAATATTTATAATAAATAAATAACGAATAAGAATCTAATAAAATAGAATAAGAAGCAAAAGAACTTGCCACTTTTTCTTGTAAATTACTATTATTAGTTTTTAGTAGAATGAGTAGAAATTTTTCTTGCGGGTATTGTAGAGAAATAAATATTTAATCCAGGTAAAAAAAAATATATTTAATTTAATTTAAAGAGCTATTTTCAACAAATGCTTACACTCATCCCGGAGCTTGACCTCGATCATGACCGGCGGGGCGGCGGAAGTGTCATATTTTCCGCTGGACAAGATTCCCAATAAACTCCCTAAGAGAACAATCCTCCAAATTTTTCCTTCCATCACAAGATCCAACTCCCAGCAAATCCAATTTCTTCCAAAAATTGTATTCAAAATATTTCTAAGCAATCAATTTCAATCACTGTGATTAATAATGGACGTCAATTAATAAAAAACGGCTATTATTACGCCATTAAACCAATAAAAATGTTAACGAGAGTAACAACTGTAGAAGGAGAATGATCTTTACAAGAAAGAACTTGTGCAAATTATTATGGAGACAAATTGTTTTGGAGAATAAGACTGATACTAAAAATGATTTTTTTTTGCAAAAATTCCGGTTTAACCCTTTATCGTCCATATACCAGTCTGTCAAATAGGAATCTACTGGATGTTTCCAGTGAGGTATTGCGCACCGTACGAAAAAACAAAAATATCAAAACAAGTTATTTTTTCCTTAAATTAATTCTATGGAAAATATAAATATATTCATTGAGTCCAGAAAAATCGCTTAGTACCATGCTAAAGCCTAAAGCGTATAGAAATAATTGGAAATGGAAATATTAATGCCATTTCAATCTAGTAACAAAGGGTCCTTTTCAATCAATCAAAATTAAAAAGTGAAACGAAGGTCAAAAAATAGAAAACGGGAAAACATTAAAAAAAAAAGCCAAAAAATAAAAATGTCAAAGCATTAAGAAAATGTGAAAGCATTAAAAAAACGTCAAAAAATAGAAACGTCAAAACATTAAAAAAAACACCAAAAAATAAAAACGTCAAGCATTAAAAAAACGCCAAAAAATAGAAAACGTCAAACATTATAAAGCGCCTAAAAATAGAAAACGTGAAAACATTAAAAAAAATCCAAAAAAACGTGAAAATAAATATAGAAGTATTCGAGGTAAAAACGTCATACTTTTTTTTTGCAAAATTTAATGGCGAATTCAGTCAAAAAATTGAGATTTAGACAGATTTGGAGCCAAAAAGATGAGAAGAAATTACATTTTGTCAATATGTAATTTCAATTTATATTTCGATGTGAAGCAATTAAAAATTTTCAATGCCAATTTTTGCCACATCCGCACTGAAATTGGCTTTCAATGCATTTTTAAATTTGTTTTTTTTTAAATTAGCTGCAGCCATGGCATCAAATGTAAAATGGGACGCTCTTCATAATGCAGCTTGCTAAAATTCTTTGCCCAGACAACGTGACTTGAATTTTAATGCGGATGCCCCGCAAATTTCCTCCATAGAACGGATAATTCCCTACCACAATTATTCCACCGTTATTTTGAGAGGCTCTTTTTCTCCTTGTAATATGTACAATGAGCCATTTAGCACGGTTGTGGGAGCCTATATCTATTTTTATCGAATACAGACTATTAATCATAAAGGGCAAAATGTGGTCATTGCCCGGCTGCGGGACATTTAAATTATGAAAAGAGAAAGTGCACCATCCATCATCGATCAGCGATTAGATTGAAAGGGGAACGACAAGGAATTGGAAAGGAAAGGAGAGAGGACTTTGACGTACAAGAAGCTTTAATTAGGGGAAATGCAGGATAATAAGCTTACATTTTGATGACAACCATGACATTATGATCATCGAGCCTCATTACACTCACTTAAGTACAAGGAAATGGCTGGGAGAGAAATATAAGGAGCAGGACATGGAACTAATCAATTAAAATTACAGAGAAATATAAGTGATAATACCCGAAGAAGACACGTGGATATTTTTTTTTTATTCTGGCATTGCTTGCAATTTTGTAATACATTTATCGTTTATTTCAGTACCAACCAAATTATAAGAGGTACATCGTGCCCGGAATTTCAAAGTTTTGGGTTAAAATGTTTTTTTGTTTGCTTGTTAGCAGGGCATTTATTTGCAATGACTTGTCTCATGTTCTATCCCAAAATAGCTTTCTCGTTACAAGGAAGGTTTGGATGGGAAATGAGGGAATCAGTATTGAACGTGAGGAGGAATACGTGCGAGGGGATGAATTATATTCCGGATGTATCCACTTTTAGCGCTTCAGACTTGATATGCTTGGCCGTGACGGGAAAGGTTAAGGCTTTTAATGCTAAATACGTGCATAGCTTCAAACATAGATTATAACGTGTATGTACTTTATTTTCTGCGGTTTGAATTTCTTTCATTGTCTCATGCTCTTCCTTTTTGCCATCTCTCATTTTTACTATTGCTCTCTTCCTGGCTGCCTGAATTTTTTCTCTTTCTTTGGTATTCTTTCTGGCTTTGTTTTTCTCTCTGCCTGCCTTTCTTTTTCTGGGTTTTATTTTTCTCCTTTTCCTTTCCTTTTGTTTCTTTCTGGCTTTCTTTTTCTCTCTTTCTGGCTTTCTTTTTGTTTCTTTCTTGCCTACGTTTTCTCTCTGCCTGGCTTTCTGGATTTTTTCTCTTTCTCTGGTTTTCTATTTCTCTCTTTCTTGTTGTCTGGATTTTTGGTCTTTCTCTGGTTTTCTTTCTCTCTTTCGGGTTTTGTTTTTCTCTGTCTGCATTTCTTTTTCTAGGTTATCTTTGTCTTTTTTTCAGGATTTCTTTTTGTTGCTCCATGATTTTTTTCTCTCTTTCTGGCTTTCTTTTTACTTCCTTCTGCTTTACGTTTTCTCTCCAGATTTCTGTTTCTGCTTTTCGAACTTCCTTTTTCTTTCTGTCTGAATTTTTCCTCTCTTTCTGGCTCGCTTTTTCTGTCTTTCTGGTCTTCTTTTTCTCCCTTTCGATATTTGTTTTTCCATTAATAATAATTATTAATTGCTATTTGGTTTTTGTCACTTTCTGGCCTTTTCCTGTCCATGGAGCTCCTTTTCTCTCTTTGTAATTTTTTTTGTCTTTCTACTTTTCTCCGTGTGCCTTTCGTCTTCTCTTTCTGGCTTTCCTGTCTCCTTTCTTTGTGATTTTTTTTTCACTTTAGATATTTCTGTGGTCTTTCTTTTTCTCTAGGTTTTGTTTTTATTTTTGCCTCTCAGTTTGTGTGTATTATCTCTTTTAGCCTTTGTTTGGTACTGAATCTGCCATTTTTTATCTTTCTGTTTTTTTTGTGTCTTTCGTTTACACTCTTGCTACCTTTTTCTACTATTTCTTTCTTTCTTTTTTCCTAATACTGCCTTGTTTCTCTATTTTACCCTTTATTTTTTTCTAACCCTGCCTTGTTTCTCTATTTCACTCTCTCTTGTTTTCTAACTCTGTCATTGTTTTTCATCTGCCTTTTTTCCTCCTTGTGCTGATGGTTTTGCATCTTTCTTTGTTTTCAGCTTCAGCCATATGAATCTCTTTTTCCTCCGTTTTTATTTTCATTTCGATTTCCCTTTATAGATTGGCATTTTTACCGACACTGTCAGTGCGAAATCTATAGCCATATATGTACATACATAACACAAACATATCTATATGTAGATAAATATCCATACGTGTGACCAGCTCGCGATGTCAGTTTAACCTAGATGAAATGAATGGGAACGATCTTGACTCAACTGGCCCCGAGTTCACCAAATCGAATGAACGTGATTGCATTATTATTCCTATTTATTTAGTACCAAGAGGAGATTAAAGACAGTCAATGTGAGATTCAAGTTCATGACATTCTTTTATATATGAAGGACGCTCTACTTTGATTATGAGACCACCACACAACCCGGCGCTTTGGTACGTCTGACTAACATGTAATTATCCTCGTCTGTATGAATGACTTACTTTTTGGAGACATAAATCCTCCAAGCCATAATTATGAGCGATGTATCCACGATTTAATTGCATATAAAAGTACCATCATCGAATCCATAAGTCCATACTGAAATTGGCAAATGCAAAATATTATAGTATACCTATACATAGGTATGTATTATTATGTCCATACATGTATAAATATACATTGCATGTACATACATATACATGCATATACAAATGTAATATGAATGTTTTTACGTATATTTCTTTGTATAAACACGTGCCGCAATTATAACTCAATATTGTTGCTTACGTCCTTTTTATCCTAATTTCACCCATAAGGTCACTCCAGTGACGTTGCTAGCTGAAATTCATACTTAATAAAAATGCATTACATCCTTAGAAATACTTGTTTGTATCCACAAATGTTATTAATATTCTTTTTAGTGCAGAAAAATCTTGGAATAATTAAAGAAGTCAAGGGAAATCTTTTGATTAGTTCTTGTTTAACTGCTAAGCTGAGTCGCAATTTGTTTTCTTTGGACTTTTCTCTTCACAGTTTGGGTAAGCTTAATAATAATTAAAGACGACGAAAAAATAAATCAATTATTACCTGGATTAGTAAATAGATTATTAAAATAATTATTACCTGGATTATTAAATAGATTATTAAATGTATTTATTGCATTGATTATTGAATGCAGATAGATTATTAAATGTATTAACTATTGTCTGGATTATTGAATACATTATTAGATAGATTATTATTTAAATGTATTAACTATTGCCTGGATTATTGAATAGATCATTAGATAGATTATTAAATTAATTATTAAATAGATAATTAAATGTATTAAATTAATCATTAAATCGATAATTAAAAAGATTACTAAATCATTTATTAAATTAATCATTAAATAGATAATTAAATAGATTATTAAATTACTCGTTAAATAGATAATTAAATACGTAGATTATTTATTGCATCATTAAAGCGATAATTAAATACATAGATTATTTATTGCATCATTAAAGCGATAATTAAATATATTATTTAATAGAGCATTAAATCGATAATTAAACAGCTTATTTAATAGATCATTATATCGATAATTAAACAGCTTATTTAATACATCATCAAATCGATAATTAAATAGATTATTTAATAGATGATTGAATTTATTAATAAATAAATAATTTTGCAGACTTTTTTGTACGTAATTACCGGGAGAATTGAGAGGGCATTATGAGCGGAAAAGGGATCCTCGGGGCGTGTTTCTTATTCTTCGTGGTGGCGGCCTTCTCATTGGCCTTCGCTGTTACAGAGCCACCCCAATCAGGGACGACCAGCTGCCGGGCGGACGGCTTGCAGATCCGATGCATGAAGCGAGGCTACGATTCCCACACTTTGACGGTAAACAATAAGCTTGGGTGCTACGACGGCTCTCACTGCCAGGCCATCTACTACAACATCGGCGTCTACTATTCCCGATGCGGCCGAGTCGGAAGGCTGGTCAAGTCCTACGGGAATCGGTTCCTCCGGCCTTATGAAGCTTACTCCTACCACTTTTTCAATGCATCCCGGAACAAGTGCCTGGAATATGTCATTCACACCTGCTCCATGAATGAACGGCAGACTCAGATGGTCGATTGTAACAATGCCTTCGATATTACCGTGTATTGACTGATGTAATAGGCAAAAAAATAATCTCGTTACATTTGCCATCGACTTTGTCATTCATCGGGTTGTGATTCAATTTTTTTTCTGGTAGAATTTATCGTCAAATGTTTACGGACTTTTTCTAATGATACTTTTGTCCTCTAATTTTACGCCATTGAACTTTAACATTAAGTTTACATCGTTGAAATTAAAAATAAAGTCTACGTCGCTGATTTTTAAACTTAATTTTACATCGTTGAATATTAAAATTAATTTTACATCGCTGAATTTTAAACTTAGTTTTACGTATCTGAATTTTAAACTTAATTTTACATGGCTGAATTTTCAACTTAATTTTACGTAGCTGAATTTTAAACTTAATTTTACATCGCTGAATTTTAAACTTAGTTTTACGTAGCTGAATTTTAAAATTAATTTTACATCGTTACATTTTCAACTTAATTTTACGTCGTTAATTTTAAACTTTATTTTACATCGTTGAATATTAAAATTAATTTTACATAGCTGAATTTTCAACTTAATTTTACATCGTTGCATTTTCGACTTAATTTTACGTCGTTGAATTTTCAAATTAATGTTACGTCGTTGAATTTTAAACTTAATTTTATATCGTTGAATTTTCAAATTAATTTTACATTGTTGAATTTTGAATACAATTTTGCATCGAATTTTACAGGGTTGAATTCAAAATCAAACTTTGCATGAAATTTTACATGACTGGATTTTAAATAATATTTTGCATCGAACTTTACATATAGTTGAATGCTGAAACAAATGCATCGAATTTTAAATAGTTGAATACCGAAACAAGTGCATCGGATTTTACAAAGTTAAATGCTGAATCAAAATTGGCATAGAATTTTACATGGTTGAATTCTAAATGAAACTTTGCATTGTCCAATTTCCCATTTGGAATTTCCCTCGTCAGATTCCACATCGATTTTTATATCATTGTTTCCGTCAGGGCTTTGCGTCAAATTTACTTCCCATTGGATAATATAATGTTTTTAATATCGTAACGGATTTTATTTTATTATATTTTCATCATATTATTTATATCGGATCGGGTTTTGCATTGATTTCCCCTCCATTTGGACCTACGTAAATATATTATACAATAATAACCCGGAGATTGTGTGAGGACAAGCAAAGCCGTTATATTAAACCTTCAACCCAATGTCACCGACTGTGAAACTCAATATTACATTATCTACAATTTGAAGGTATAATTCTTAAGCATTCCGCCGCAAATCACAGCCGTTAATGTTTGTTAATTTACTCTAACAATCTATACGATTGCCACATTTAGGTACTCCGTCGTACCGGCTTAATTACGGGACATCACAGTGACGACAATGTTACATGATGTGGAGTATGTATATGTGATATATGATATAAATATGGGGTATATAAAAAAACTTCCACAGTTATGAATAATTTATTTGTGTATATGTACATTCGGCCATCGGATAATCCCTGTTACGAAAAGAGACTCTAAATGTGGCAATAATAGATGCTGACTTGCTGACCTTCCGTTAACGATTTGTCTCGGGAACTTGATGAGAGAATAAACAAAATCAGAGTCAATATAAATATTGATATTGCACTTAGAATGATATGAATGTAGCAATATAATTCTGAGCCTCCAAATAAAGGAATATTTTTACCACTAAATTTTCTATGCGAACTATCAATAAAAATAAATATTAAAATGTTAATTGAATTGTAATCACATTAAAACTTCTTTTTTGCGAGATACTTGTCAAGAGCGAGAGAAAGAGAGAGACAGGCAAATTCATTGGGTTGGCAAACCGTTTGGAATGTGGATTTACCTCTATTTTGTATTAAAAAATTGTACGTTGTGAAGGGAAAATACTGAAGAATACATAAAATATGACAATTATAGCATTCCTTCTGGGTTTTCTCAATCCAATAAAAGTGCACGTGTTTCATTGGAAATTCAATTAACGATTCTGTTTTTCCATCCAAAGGCAGATAATTACTGTTTATATCACAAGGCCTATGATTTACCCTGCATGTAGATTGACTTAGTCATATTACATTTGAATATACACATTAAATAAATACATTCAGCCCCTTCGGGAATGTCAATTCCACTGTGCTGACTTACATATTTCCTGGGCAATCCTTGTACTTTGTACTTGTATACATATATACGTACATTTACCATGGCCATCGTCATTGTAATCCTAAATTATTCACGGGATTCAATTATGTACGTGTGTACTTTCATAGTTTCAAATTCACTTATAAGAAACAGTTTAGACAAGGTTTAGATTTTAGTGGGGAAAAGCTTTTAAGAAATCGGTTTCAGCCGTTTTTAGCGAGATCGATTGCTATAGGAGAGCTCAAGGGTTATATGTGCTGCTTTTTCCCCGGGAAAAATATTCTTTTTGTATGGACTTAAAAACACTTTTCTATGAAATATGGAGAGAGCACTAATTCAATATTTTCCTAATGGACGTGTCCATTTAGGAGAGTTCCGCGCAAGTTTAAGTTGGAAGGTTTAACTGTGTATTTTCAATATTTACAATTAAATTCAAGTCGAATTTGTTTTTTATCTGGTGCAATTGCAAGAAAATTAAATTGTTTTTCAATCAAATTGTCTATTCGGTTTTAATGTAATTGAGTTTGATTCGATTTACGCGAATTCATTTTAAATTCAAGTGATTTATTTTATTTTATTTTAGCATTCCAGGCAATTTAACTAGAATTTATTATGATTTCATTTGGGTTTAATTTAATTTCAATATCAGGCAAACAGAACTCAATTGGATTTAAAATGAAGTTAACCAGAAGTCAATTTGTTTTAAATTGAAGCTAAACAGAATTCAATTTGATTCAAATTGTATTTGAACAATACAATTTTATTAAAATTGGATGTAAGAAAAATTCAATTGAATTTCAATATGATTTAAACATAATTCATTTTGATTTCAATTCGATTTAAGCACAATTCAATTTGACTTCATTAGAATTAAATCCAAATTCACTTTGATTTCAATTGGATTTAAGCAAAAACTTGCAATTGAATTTAAGAAAATATCAATTTAATTTTAATTGGATTAAAGCACAATTCAATTTGACATTAATTGGATTTAAGCAGTAATTAATTCTATTTCCATTGAGTTTAAGAAAAAATCAATTGGATTTCAATTGGATTAAAACAAATTTAATTTGGTAATTGGATTAAACCAAAATTCCATTTTATTTCAATTGGATTAAAACAAAATCAATTGGATTAAAACAACATTTGATTTGGTTTCAATTGGATTAAACCCCAATTCAATTTGATTTCAATTGGATTAAACCCCAATTCAATTTGATTTCAATTGGATTAAACCCCAATTCAATTTGATTTCAATTGGATT
>JAQGBT010005154.1:0-14910 GCA_034698585.1 Disparrhopalites patrizii
CCTTCTAATTTCCCTTCAAAATTTCCTTCTAATTTCCCTTCAAAATTTCCTTCTAATTTCCCTTCAAAATTTCCTTCATACTGAATTCTAATGGAAAACATTGATTTTGGATATTTTCAAGCAACTCCTCCGCTGTTTGACCTTCGTAAAATTACCTGAGAAAACTCCAACAGAAATGGAAAAAGTAAATGGTTAATTCACAAAAATATGGAAGGCAATTAGAGTAAAAAAAATTCATGTCCAAAGAGAATCCGAAAGTTGCAAAATTGCGTAATACCTTTAGCATTCATCTAATTTAGCTTTACAGACGGAATCCCGAACTTTCTATGGGGTTGTTACGCAAGGTGAACAAGAAATGTCACAAATCCACTTGTTTTTAATTACCTTCGCCAATCAGAGGGTCTGAACCAATGAAGTAAACCATGCAGAAAGACATTTGTCCTTGGTAATGTCAGTGGGAATCAGTGAAATTGACAAATCAGAAGATGGGAGAGGAGGAATCCGACGAGTCAAAAAAGGGAGCAACAGACCATAGAAAAGTGGGGCTTTAGCCGCAGTGTGCACGGTCCCGGGTAATTTGCGGATCCGAATACCCATATGCATTTAATCCCCCTGGAGAAATATACCTGGGAGCGGCCCTAATTAGAATTCTCCTTGACAATGCCATTTCTCCCTTCACGGCCAAGTCCTTGTGTCATCTGCATACTCATACAGAGTTCCTTGTCCGTTCAAGTTCAATTTGCCAGTATCAATTTCCTTACCAAGTTCAATTTCAAGTTCGAACATTTTCAGCTACACACTCGTACTTTACAGTTGGAGATTTTTGGAAATATTCGAAATTGATTAATTAATAATCCCGTATTTAAATTGCCGAGTTTCGATTTCTCATTTTAACACAGACCGAAATCAAGTTTAAATCCGAATGTGTTTCTCTCTGAAACTAACAATTAAAATACGTTATTTAAGTACTAGATTTTAACTTTTTCGTCTTCCACTTACAGTTAATTCTCTCTATAACACATCTCCTGACCTCCTTATAACGATTTTGGCCTTTTGGCGTTATAACGGTGTTCGCCAACACCCTTTTGAGAGATTTTCAATGAGAAAATCACTCTCTATAACAGTGTTTTTACAAAAACAATTTGCTATATGCAACGAGAAATCCCGCGGTTAATCATTTTTCACTATAACGCTTTTAGGCCACACATTCAAAAATGTCTCGCATTACATATAACGGTTTATCTCAAATTTTGAGACTCCGCGGTTTTCCACATTTTACAGCATATAACGGTTTTAGACCACCCCTTCAAATATTTTCTCACTACAGTCGAGTCTCTAAATAACAACTATGAAGGGAAGGGCAAAAAATATTGTTACAGTGAAATGTTGTTACAGCCAATTCTCTCTATAACAGTTTAGCAAAAACTAGCCAGAAAAACGAATAACCGGTATAAGGAAAACCGTTAAAAAACGGTTTTAATGGCGGGGGATTCGAAATTACCGAAAGACCGGTATAGCGTGTGAGGGCGTGGCCTAAAAACCGTTATAGCAAAAAGGAATTTATAGCGGGGGATTGATAAATTTGAAAAAACCGGTATAGCGTGTGAGGGCGTGGCCTACAACCGTTATAGCAAGAAGGAAATTAGGGCAGAGATTCAGAAATTTGAAAAAACCTGTATAGCATGTGTGGGCGAGGCCTAAGACAGTTATAGAAAAGACATTTATTGGTCAGGAATTTAGGGCTTCCCCGGTATAACGAAAAAACCATTATAAAATAACCGCTATAGAGGAAGATGTTAGCATTGAAATGGTCTCGGGCGGGTTTGTGAACACCGTTACAGTGCAAAAACCGTTATAAGGAGGTCCGTTATAGAGAGAATTCACTGTATATACATACAGCATAGAATCCAGTGGAGTCTCTCTATAACAGCGTCCAAGGGAGTCCAAAATTTTGCTGTTATAAAAGGAATGCTGTCATAGAGAACACAATTAATATGTATTCCACGTACAAGGTGCGGCGAATTTCCTGACGTTATTCAGAACATGCTGTTATAAGGAGTGCTGTTATGAAGAGACTCCACTGTATGTACCTTACAGGTACGAAGGGATGGAAAAATAAAGTTGTTACAAGGAATTGTTGTTGTAAAGAGAATTGTTGTTGTTGTTATAAAGAAACTTGCAAAAGCATTATTTTAACTTGGTTTTTCAGCCGAGTTCGAACAAATACAGTCGACTCTCTCTATAACAGTCCTCTTTATAACAGTACTCTCACTATAGCAGCAGCAAAAAATGTTCCCCTCAAAAACTTTCTCCAATTGCTAACATAGAAATGTCTGTTCTCTATAACAGTTTTGCACTATAACAAGCACAATTTCATGCTCAGATAGGGTGCTGTTATAGCGAGAGTCGACTGTAGCCGCTTGAAACAGCAATTTCAAGTTCGAAATGAAAATAAAGTAAACGATAAGGAACTCTGAGACACAAACGACAAAAAAAAAGGAGAACGGGAAAAAGATTAACAATTTCTCCATACCACACGAATATATATGTATTTACGTCCGTTTAAATACAAGCATTTTGCCCCTTTGAAAAAAAGGTCGAATGTCATTTTTTTTCAGGGTGAAAAAGTGTGGAAGAGACGGCAAAAAGGCATTAGTATTCCCTCGTGTCTCCCTATACTCATGACATGTAACCAAAGAGACCCAAAAGTGAGGCTGACACTGAAATAATCCCTTTTTTGGAAACTTAGTTGCCAACAAAAATTACAGTCCCTTTCCCCCCGAAGATATTATTTGCATGGAAATACGAGGGAATATGTAACATCGCAATTCCAGAAGTTGCATTTCCTCCCGGGCATTTCATTCCCCTCGTCATTCCCTCACGAAAATCTTTCTTGGCCGATTAATTTTTCCACGTCTATACGCATTTATACGGGGATGTTTTTTACAGACACGTTTTTGGCAGAGCCAAAGCAATTTTCTCAGGTATAGAACGACGTTAAAATAGGTTCAAGGTAAAGCTCGATCCTTGCTTTCTCCCTGGAACATTTTCAAGTTTTGGCCTAGTTCCAAGGAAAACATCTTCTTCAAGGGCAGATAATTATGCATGGAATTGTCATATACAGTTCCTTTTCACATTATAAAACGCTGAAAATGTCATCTCACTCCCAATTACGGCAATTACTGGGTTAATTTGAAATTTAATGACCTGCAGGGCTGATTCCTGTGGCGCCGACATTTTTAAGTGGCAATTCCCGTAGGTCCTACAATGCACTTTAAAGTCGATTTCAGTGCACGTATATAAATACGGGGCTGGGGCAATATGATTTTTATTAAATTACATAGGTATGTATATATCAATATATATATATATATGTATATGGACAATAAAGCAATTTATACGGTAGAAATATCAACCGCTATCGTTACGCCCAGTTTCAATGTTTTGGCAGTAAATAGTCACATTTGGGAACCCCACTGTCACCTTTAGGGGAACTGGGTGCCTGAGTTTCTCAAGTCAATCAATGAACGTAGGGCCAGACAAGGAGCAAGGAAAATTCTGCCAAAACTTTCTGGACTTGAAATCAATATATTCTCTAATGGGTTTTTGTACCCGAAGACTTTGGATCAAACAGTGTTAAGTCCAAAACAGAATCTTATCCGAAGAAAAAATAGCTCCTGCACAATGTATACAATGTACTGAAGTAAAACTAGGGAAATTTTTAAATATATTTTTGGGGAAATTTTAAATAAGAGATTGAGAACATCTTTAAATAAGATTTTAAGAACATTTTTGAATCAGATTTCGGGGAAATTTGTAAATAAGATTTCGGGGAAATTTAAAAAAAAAATTACGGGCAAATTTTTACATAACATTTCGGGGAAATTTTAAAATACGATTTTGAGGAACTTTTAAAATAAAATTATGGAGACATTTTAAAATAAAATTATGGAGACATTTTAAAACAAAATTATGGAGACATTTTAAAATAAAATTCTGGAGACATTTTAAAATAAAATTATGGAGACATTTTAAAATAAAATTATGGAGACATTTTAAATTAAAATTATGGGGAAATTTCGAAATAACATTTTGGAGAAATATAAAAAAAATACTGACATTTTTTAATAAGATTTCGGGGAAATCTTTAAATAAGATTTCGGGGAAAGTTTTAAATAAGATTTCGGGGAAACTTTAAAAAAAATTATGGGGAAAATTTTTAAATAAAATTACGGGGAAATTTTTAAATAAGATTTTGGGGAAATTTGTAAATAAAAGTTTGGGGACATTTTTTAAATTATTAAACATTTTCATGGGAAAACCACAATTTTCCTAAGGATGGGCCTTATCCCCTTTGCTTCATTGCACGTCAAATGACTTACAACCGGCATCTCAAACAAATTGTCAAGCTTCAACAACGCCGACATGATTAGAAATGACGAAATGTGGAGGCACAGACAAAATTAATACTTTCATCTGTTCTTCCCCCATCCGGAATCGGAGTTCCATGAACTAAATTGTACACAAAGCTCCAATAAATCCCGGTGGGTCGATGTCCTTGATTTTGCTGCCGTCGTCAGATTTCCCTTTCCATCCAGTCCATAAAAGCCATTACATGCTCCCGTGATGGGCCAGAATGAGTAATTATGCCATCTCCAGGGAGTCTACCAACCCGCATGGCTTTTTAAGAGAGGAATCTCTCCCCTGTTGCTAAAGGTGATGATGGCTGATGGCAGCATTCTTTGGCTCGTTTCTCTCTCATCCTTTCCTTTCCTTCCTCCTCCATTTCCTCCCGAAAATCTTTTTAATCTCCCCCGCATCCTTGCTCAATATTTACAATTCACATTTTTCCCTTTTCTCTTCAATTCCCACGTTTGAGGTTGCCCAACATCTTTTTGTACGTTCGGAAAGGAAGAAGTTTTGCCCCTTTGATGTCCTGCCAATGAACGCCCACTCCTAAACGTATGCTTACTGCTTACGCATAGGAAAGTCCTTGTTACAAAATGGCTGAAGTTCACTGTCGATAATTCGGCAGGAGGTACTAAAACTGCTGAGATAAATCCATAAATCTCAAAATGGTACAAGAGCACGATTTGATTTTACGAACTAATAATTCTTCGTATGTGATTTAATTATTATTGAATCACCGCTGTAGAGAGAGAGTCTACTATGTACAATCGACTCTGTTTATAACGGTTTCCCTTAAATCAGCAAAATGTCCCAGTTACAGCAAAAACCGTTATATAAAGAACAGACATTGCTGTGTTAGCAATTAGAGAAGGTTATTTTCTGCCACCTTTATAGAGAGAAAATCGTTATAAGGGAACCTGTTAGCCTGTGGGAGTCTCTTTATAACGAGTCTCTTTATAACAACATTTATTCTATAACAACATTATTTTTCCATCCCTTCGTACATGTAAAGTACATACATATTTTATGTTCTATATAACAACATTTCCCAGTTATAATATTTTTTCCTATTCCCGTCAGAGTTGTTATGGAGAGACTCCACGTTTTTGCAATTCTTATACACGTGATACGGCTCATCTTCTTGGCTAACATTGACGCTTGCAGTGGAGTCTCCCTAGAACAAGTATCTTTGTAACAACATTTCTCTATAAAACGATTACTTTTTTCGCCCTTCGTACATTTACAACGCATATTTTATGTTCTATAGAAAAACATTTCCCTTTAGCCGTATTTATTTCCCTTGATTTCAGTGTACAGTGGAGTCTCTGTATAACAAGTCCCTTTATAACAACATTTCTCTGTAACAACATTATTTTTTCAGCCATTCGTACACGTAAGGTACATATTTCATGTTCTATATAACAACCTTTCCCTATACGGTGAAGTCTCTCTATAACAAGTCTCTTTACAACAACATTTCTCTGTAACAGCATTATTTTTCCAGCCCTTCGCACATGCAAGGTGCATATTTAATGTTCTATATATTACAACTTTTCCCTGTAACAATATTTTTCGTCCTTCCCTTCAGAGTTGTTATATAGAGACTCCACTGTAGCAATATTTTTCGCCCTTCCATTCAGACACTTCAGAGTTGTTATATAGAGACTCCACTGTAGATAGATAAAAGTTTAAACAGCATATAAAATAAGGTTTTTCTTGAGCTGAATTTCTTTGGCAATGATCAAAGAAATCCATATAAGACCCGCTCGAATGATAATACGATATAGGCATTGGAAAAGTCCTTATAGACATTATAGAGAGAAGCCATTTCTACCCGTTTGTATGTACAATATGTACAGGCATAAATTTACCCGTGTTGGGCTCCTGATTTTTGTTTTTCTCAATAGAAGCCTTTGAATCTGCAACTGGCATGATTATTTGTTTTTGTATCAACTGCCCGAAGCCCTATATGGATTTACATCTTAAGCAACATATCTAGGTACCTTTTCTGCATATTAGTCGTATTTATATCCCCGGGAACATAAATAAACGTGCATTTACGTAGGGCGAAGCTGGATTTTTCCCCAGAAATCCGCCTACCTACGTAAGTGATCCTTTGTGAAATATTTGGCTCTTGATCTTCCAGGAGAAAATAGACCGGCGACGGCTATTTTGAGGAGAGATTCTGACAGTTTCTGTTGGTGATGCTTCCTAGCTATTTACAGACTGGAGAAGGTATGGGAGAGGCCAAAGGGCAACGGCAGCAAAAGTGGGTGGAATCCCTTTGATTTTGCATTTGACAAAGCATTTTCCTTTGTGGCTCTTTTCCTGTACATATGTGCCTTGTCACATTTACACAATGCTCCATGTCGGTTCACTTTAAATAGGCGATTTTTTTTTGTATTGTTTTTATCCTCTTTGTTGTTTTATTTTTTCAGTTCTCCCATGACGCAAATGATCTGCATGCTGGGGATAAAACGGACGAAAGGAAATTCACAAGGACGTGTGTAATATATATACTTTTTTGCATTGCTATATTACGTAGCAATTGAGGACGCAAGAATGGGATAATTTCAATGTTAAATGTAAATTCGTTTGACAACAGCAGCCGATTCCTTCCACGAATGGCTGATTCAATTACAAATGTTTCCAACATTTTTTACTTAACATAAAAGTAAATGTGAAACAGATTCCATTTGATTTTGAATTTAGAAAATATTTTACAATTTCGTATACATATTTCTATGTAGAAAACATTTTTCGGTGTCTACACGAAGCGCTAAACGGAAAACTTGTAAATGACCGAATTGTGTTTGATCACTTTTTGCATTAAGTTCTCATGGATATGATCACCCTTGATATGTCCATATAAATATTATACGTATGAAGGTTTTGGAAGCAAAAGGAGTTCAGTCCAGAATTTTTAAAATGAGGGTTAGCCGAGAAAAATGTTGTCTATGGTTTAATAATAGACACATAAGTTCCTTATAACAATCCAGATGTTCTCTTTTTTTAAATATTGAAAATTAAATGTTCCTCCAAATATTTTCCCGAGTAAATCCTTATGGGAAAACACATGCTAAAATTTAGTGACCACGAGGTTGACCTTTTCGAGCAAAATTAATTTTTAAATTGTTTAAACAATAGTAGAATGGAATTTCCAGTGAACAACCTACAGTGGAGTCTCTCTACAAAAAGTCTCTGTATAACAATATTTCTCTGTAACAACACGATTTTTTCAGCCCCTCGTACATGTAAGGTGCATATTTAATGTTCTATGTAACAACTTTTCCGTGTAAAAATATTTTTCGTCCTTCCCTTCAGAGTTGTTATATACAGTCGACTCTCGCTATAACAGCACCCTATAAAGCATGAAATTTCGCCTGTTATAGCGAAAAACTGTTAAAGAGAACAGACATTTCTGTGTTAGCAATTGGAGAAAGTTTTTGAGGGGAACATTTTTTGCTGCTGTTATAACGAGAGTACTGTTATACAGGGGACTGTTATAGAGAGAGTCGACTGTAGAGACTCCACTGTATAACGGCATGGGAAAGTGATCAAGGCGCTACAATTTTATCGTAGTTCTGTTTGGTTCTGTAGGAGAAACCTCGGAACGATATCTCTTCAGGCGCAAAAAGGGTCCAACATTTTTCATCTCTTGATTTAAGTAAATTAAAGTAAATTAATTTTATCTCCCTAAAAAAATAAGGGCACAGGCATACAGACACGCGAATATGTACAAGCACTTAATTTAAGGGAAATAATATTCTTTGAATTTTGCGTTTGGCTCAACGCCATTCGGTTAGACGTTTTTCAAGACCAAATATCAAGTCCAGTGAAGGTATTTCCCGCGATGTTTAAATGATATATCTGTTATCTGTAATTAAAGTATAAGTAATGTACAAAAGCAATTAACAATAAGCCCTGATTACATTCTATGCATACATGATCAAAATTATAATAATTTGATAAAAGAAAATTAAAATGCAAATTAATTAATTAATCCAACTTGCGCTATTTGTAATTAGTTTAAACCGAACTAATCTAATCCCATAGAATCCAGTTCCGTTAATTTTAAATTTCTAAATCCTAATATTCTAGAATTAATTTAAACCCACACATCCACGACATTACAAACATATTCACATTCAAGCTAAAAATTAATGGCCCGTTTATTACTATCACAAATATCGATTTCCAGATTTTCATCCGCCAAAAAAAAAAAAAAAATAGAATCCATCCCGCTTTTGTTCCTCTTCCGTCCCATTTCACCCCATGAAATAAAGTGCTGTTTCACTGAGCCCTTGATCTAGAGAGGCTGGAGAAAGGGAAAGGCAATGATCTGTGAGATAAGAAATATTGCGGAATGAATCTGGATTCATTCCACTCACTTGATTTTTCACTTTGTTCTTGGGAGGAATTTTTTTTCCCGGAGATCCACAGCTTCCTACTCAACGCACGTGTATTTTCCAATTGTCCTTGGAATCTCCCGTAATATTTTTGGGAATGTTCGGAATGGAAGTAACTAACAGTAATAAATGAGCGGGGTTCCGGATAATAGAATATAATTCCTTGTTCGATAATTCTTTAGTTTTACTTCATGTCCGGCTCATATTCTCACGCTTTACGTACATATGTGTGTAGGTCTTATAGGCGCTTATGAACGTACAGGAATTTCATTTTCGATATAAAATAAATACACCATGATTATTACCTTAGCTGATAGGCGATTTTTTCCTTCCCGGCCGATAAAGGTTATGTTATATATGTATGTATGTATGTATGTATGTATGTATATATGTATAATATGCATTACTGGGAATACCGGCTACGCTATCGACATTGATAAAAAACATGGCAAAACCTGGACCTACGCCGTACATTCCCGTTTCCAGGCCATCAACACAATGTATACTTAATTCAAAATGAGTTTTCTAACAACAATCGGGTAATAAGAGGGGAAAAGGGGAAAATATTGTGGTTTTTCCGGGGAGTCTCCAGCGGAGATGAGGTGAGTGCGGCGTAGTAAACCGGAGATCAATAGTGTGTATTTGGGTATGTATATATAACATATGTTTTTACGGGGAGCAAAGCAACAGCTTCAATTCTGACGGTAAACCGCCGAGACGGCTTTGGTTTCCCCTTAAACTCACCAGCAAGGCGTATTTCACTTGGTATTAGTAGGATTATCTGTTTCTGTCCGGGTCAATTAAAGAAGGAAATCCAAGGTTCTACTTGGTTTTTTCCAGAATCTACCTGGAGAAATTTTCTCCATGGCTTCCATTGCATAGTACAGTGGAGTCTCTCTATAACAACTCTCCTTATAACAGCTTTTTCTCTTTAACAACTGCATTTTTCAGCCTTTTGTATATGTATAGTGTACGTATTAAATGTTCCATATAACAACTGTTCCATGTAACAACAATTTTTGCCATTCCCTTCAGGGTTGTTATAGCATGAGTCCACTGTAGAGGGATGTTGTCCACTACGTGTGTGGGCGTGGATGCAAATGTAACTAACTAATACATAAGGACATAAATGCTGAAAATGATTCCGCAGAAATTGACCAGATTTTTCTCCCTTGCAATTGTTTATTTATTTATTTATTTATATAATTTTATTATTTTTGATTTTTTTAGCCCTTTTTGGGCAGAATTTTATTGCGAATCTGGTAAAAAATGGGGCCTTCCAATGGAACAATTGGCTATAGGTAAAACCGCTATTCTTATAGGCACAAGGTTACAGCAAATCAGGAGAAACATCCTAAATTTAACTTTGCTGCCAATAATAACGGGCAAAATTAATTATTCTAGCATTTAAAGAAACGAGAAAGTGGCGACAAGCGTTTAATGTCAATTTGATTAAAATTCATTTCTATTGTTTATAAATTATAAACATTTACAGAAGCAAATTATGCCAGCTAATTAGGGTGAATTTTTTATTACAAACATTCCAGAATTGATAAAATCAAAAATTTCGGCTTAATATCCCAAACAATTAAGGCTTGCTTTCTATTTTTTTGAAACTTTCAAGTTCAAGTTTTCAACGGTCCACACAGTGGAGTCTCTCTATGGCAAGTCTCTTTATAGCAACATATATATATGCATATATATTTCTATGTAACAACATTATTTTTTCAGCCATTCGTACAAACTAAGGCGCATATTTAATGTCGTATATAACAACTTTTCCGTGTAACAATATTTTTCGCCCTTCCCTTCAGAGTTTTTATAAAGAGACTCCACTGTATCGAGAATTGTTTGTACATAATCTCCATTTCGTGTTCCATTGTCTTCTACAATACGTGTACGAAATACGTTTTACACGAAAATCCGAATGGCGTCAAATTATAAGATGTTCTTTAAAAAACACCTCCGTTTTCACAGTAATCAAAATTTCATAGTAATGACATTTAAAGGAAGCCAAAGCCCATAGTAAATCCCTTGGGAGAAAGTAAAATAAATAAATACATCCGTAATGCAGGAAATGAAGAGAATATTTGAGTGGAATAATAAATATAAATAAATAATAAATTCACCACGAGCCAAAAAATGTGGGACTTCGATGGAAAGAAATGCTTCCGAGATAAATCAATGGTAATCATATTCAGGATTTTTTTTAATGTTTGCACAGTGGAGTCTCCCTATAAGTCTCTTTATAACAAGATTTCTATACAGCAACAATTTTTATTCCGCCCTTCGTACATGTAAAGTACGTATTTTATGTTCTATAATATATATATAACGACATTTACCAGTAACAATATTTTTTCCTCTTCCCCTAAGTGTTGTTATAGAGAGACTCCACTGTAATTTGTATACGCATTAGGAAATCTGCGAGATCAAGGGAGAAATCAAGTTGTTGCAAATGCTGAATAACAACGTATATAGGTATATATGAATGGGCTTCCTCAAGGCGGTCTTGACCCCGGAGCGTCTGCAAAATGTATATACGGAAAAAATCCGTATATAAACTATATGCATATACATATACCAAATGCCACAAGAAAACTATATCCAAAATATTAATATACAACGTTGCCACAGAGAAAACATTAAAATATTCTTATTTGCTCGGATTTTGCACAAGCCCTAAAGAATGTACGAGGGAAATATTTTCCTACCGGCAGGGAAAGAAATCGAAATTGCTTCTCATCCCCGCACACGAACATGTGTTTCTCCCCCGATTTCTTCCGATTCCCGGATTCTTGCCTGTGTATTTACATATAATTTCCTTTGGGTGTAAAAGAAATTCATGGAGGACCATCCCCACAAATTTTTTTTTAAGGATTTTCCCCATGTAATAGATTCTCCACGTGCCGGCGGGATGAAGACAGGAACACACAAGGGGCTTCCGTGTGTGGTGCGGAGGTCAATATACAGAAAGCTTTTCAAGGCGTGCCATGCAACGGAACGTAATCATTTCTCAATTTTTTTTTGGCCAATTCTTTATTGTTGTTGGTAAATCAATATCTGCAATGAATGAGTGAAGAAATTTCCAATTTCGGTGGACATTACGTTTTGGCGCTATAAAAATACAAAGGAAAATTTTGTAATTATATTTTATACACAAAAGTATTTCCATTCTTTTATCTGCAGTGTGTATAGAGAAATTTCCGAGATTGTTTCATTTCTATAGCGTCCAGTTCCGTCAATATCAGAGTTCCGAAATTGTAAAAATGCACAGTCAGGTGTACAGTAGACTCTCCCTATAACAGCACCCTATAAAGCTGGAAATTTTTCCCGTTATGTATAGAGAAAACCGTCATAGAAGATAGGCATTTCTATATGTTAACAATTGGAGAAAGTTTTTGAGGGGAGCATTTTTTGCTGATGTTATAGAAATAACTGTTATAAGGAGGGCCGTTATGGGGAGTGTCGACTGTATACACTTTTATGGGGAAGGGCTAAAGACACAAACAAGAATATGGTCATTTTTTCAAACAAATTACAGTTAACTCTCTGCATAACGGACTACCTTACAACGGCTCTTTATAAAAGCGGCAAAAATTACTCCCTTACAACGGCCCTTTGTAAAAATGGTAAATATTACTCCCTTCAAAACATTTTCTCTACAAATCTCTGAAACTAGTAACATTATGCTCTCCATAACGACCTTCCGCTACATTATTGTCTCTATAGCGGTTTAGCAAGATGTACATACGATGTTAATTACGGTGATAGCAAAAAACCGTTATAGCGAAACATCGTTATAGGGAATAATGCAATAACCGCTATAAAGAAAAACATAAGCTTGTGGGGTCAGAAAAACAATGAAATAACCGTTATAGTGAGAGAAATATTAGAATGCGTGGCCTAAAACCGTTATAGTGGAAAATGAAAAACTGCGGGGGTTTCAAAATTTTAGAAAATCCGTTATATCCGTTATATGTAAAGCGAAAAAAATTTGAAGGCGTGTCCTAAAGTCCGTTATAGTGAAACATGATTAAACGCGGGGGATTCAAAACTTCCCCGCGATAGAAAAAAACCGTTATAAAAACAGGGGTATAGAAGTGATTTTTTGAAAATCTTTCAGGGCGCTGGTGAATGTCGATATAACGCAAAAACCGTTATACCGAGGTCCGTTATGGAGAGAATTGGCTATAGTGAAAATTGACTCTACATATTTTCTTATCAAAATCCTTGCTTTCTCCTCATCCTATAAAATTTTCTCCCATGGACTTGTACTGCTTTGCATCTAAATTCTCGACATACACAACATGTCCAGCATATCTTATATTAAACCGAATTAAGTGACTTCCGTTGAAGGTCAAATAAGGTCGAAAGGGCCTGCCCCAACCACTGGGTCGTTGGAGGATAAATATAAATAAATAATAAATATTCTAAATGCGTCCAAGGTAAAACTAAATCTGTAAAATCTCCATTTTTATGTAAAGTTCCAAGTCCCACCGGATAAAGCAGCTTCGCAGTGGAGAATGCGAGAAAAATTCCTGGGATTGTTTAGAAAAACGTGCAAGCTTTCACCTTGATATTACGAGGATGTCTTTCCCTCCAATCTGGAGCCTGTATATTGGATGAGCTGATATGTGAAATGGATTTTCCTGGGAAATAAGTGAATTTGAAAATTGGATGAAAAGCAGACGTAAAAACCTGGGAAGACACCTTCTGTTTCTAGCCATGCGGGCATCGCTTGGGTGAAATACGCATCATTTTGAGCAGAGCGGCATAATACAGTGGAGTCTCTCTATAACAAGTCTCTTTATAACAACATTTCTCTGTAACAACATTATTTTTCCAGCCCTTCGCACATGTAACGTGCATATTTAATATTCTATATAGCAACTTTTCCCTATAACAATATTTTTCGTCCTTCCCTTCTGAGTTGTTATATAGAGACTCCACTGTAGGCGGATTTGGGGTAAAAATAGAAACTCCAATTTCTCCAATTTTTCAGTCCGCCAGTATCGTGTAATTCCGATGGGACAAACTGTGATTATCTTTGCAAGGGGGCTCGTGTATATGCCGTAAGAAGTGCATGAAGTGAGTTTGAATTTTGGGAATTTGAATCCTTTTTTTCTCATTGACTATTCTTGTTTCGGCCATTCACAGACTGAATTATTTATATTTACAAAACATTCGTTTATATGCCTTTGGAAATTATTACATCATCATTATCATTAGTTTACATATTACACTCACAAATTGTGTATCAACACTAATTACATTACTCAATAAGTCAGTGAAATGTTTTTCTTCTTCCTGATCTTTTCTTCTTCATGCGGTCGTCAGATACGATTTGATCGAGTTCATTTCTAGCATGAACAAATGGATCAAATTTTGCACTTGTAAAATTTACAAATATCATACAAATTTTGGATTTAACACTTTATTTGGGCACTGTGGAATAGTAAATCCTATTTAAATATTTATTGAAAAAATACTTTATAAATAAGTCACCCGCAATTTTTAATAAAGTCACATATGAGGCCGAGATTAACTTATTGCTAATTGTCGAGAGTCGAAACGGTGCGTAACAAAAAATCCCAAATAGTTTTGTTCATATTTTAAATGATAAAACAATGACATGGAAATAAAATATGTACATATATGTACTATAACGATAAAAATATCGTGATATTGCCAGAGTTTGCAGCCATTGTTTATTGTTTACCTCCTTGTAGTGTTTATTGCATTGATTGAAGGTGCTTCGGTCAGAATTACCGTAAAACTCTGATTTTGAATACAGTGGAGTCTCTCTATAACAACTTTGAAGGGAAGGGAAAAAATATTGTTAGTGAGAAATGCTGTTATAAAGAACATTAATTATGTGCCTTACATGTACGAAGGGCGGGAAAAATCATTTTGTTATAAAGAAGTGTTGTATACAGAGACTTGTTATAGAGAGACTCCATTGTAAATTGTATGATTTCATATTTCTCTAGAGATATTGGGCTTCATATTAGTACAGTCGACTCTCGCTATAACAGCACCCTATAAAGCATCAAATTTCGCTTGTTATAGCGAAAAATTGTTATAGAGA
>JAQGBT010005155.1:0-14907 GCA_034698585.1 Disparrhopalites patrizii
CTCTCTCTTTTTCTTTCTCTCTCTTTCTCCCTCTCTGTTTTTTTCCTCTTTTCTTCGTTTCTTTTCTCTCTCTCTCTCTTTCTCTCCTCGTTTCTCTGTTTCTTTTCTCTCTCTTGGTCTCTTCTAATGCGTCATGCTCCCTTCCACTCACTCATCTGATTACCTCTGATTTCTTTCTATTTCCCCTTTCCTGTTTGGTTTTTCATCCCTCTCGCCTCCATCTCTTTCTCTCTTTAAAATAGCTAAAAAAAACCTTGACATCTCTCCGCCTCTGTCTCTTTATCTTTGTGATTATTCTGATGTGACCTCCCCTGAGTTATGTGCTCGGACACTGTGGCAGATGAACATGTTAGAAATAATGTGAACACAGCAAGTCACAAAAGAAAAGTTGGTGAGTACAAGAGATAGTAGAGTATGTAGAGAGAGAGAGAGAATCTCTGTCTTTTTTCACTCCGTAAACAAGAAAGAGTGGGACAATTCTTCTCTCATGCAAACAGGTTGGACTCACCAGGCTGAGGGTTTTGAATAATTTATCAGATTCTTCTCCTTTTACGATCACGTTGACGGATTTTTTCCTCTCTCTCTCTCCCTTTTACCGCGATCACTACCACTTCCCCATGATACGGAACTACCGTCACAATTTATTAAGCATACACCCAAAGTATGGGGGCAAATCCGGGTAGGAAAGGATTTCTCCTTTATCATCCTGGGACTAGTTATCATAATATAGTCAATTCCCCATGTAAACTAATCATTTCCTTTCTCTCTGATCTCGCATAATCCTTTTACCACAAAAGAAATTAATTAGGATAAAACCCTGAAAGCTCCAGATTCCTCCATCTCATCAATTATTTGACCCTCAAGCGACGCTTTTGTTCCTTCCACGACCACTTTTTATGGACATCTTAATTGGTCTGGGCTTTTGTGAATGGAAGGTGAAAAAGAGAGTGTGTGAGGAACTGCGAAAGAGAGAGAGAGAGCGAGAGAGAGAGAGGATTGATATGCTCACACCTTTTGCCACAATGTATCAACTTACCCCATCGGGTGGATCCACCAGCCAGAAGTTGTTATTGTGATAGATAGTGTGGCGGCCAACTCCTGCATAACTCCTCTTTCTCATCCTTCTTTCAATGAAGTCAACGGACAAGTAGTGCGTTCAGGAAGATTTACACACTTTTGTACTAGGTAACATGACCAGTGTGTCTCTCCTGTCTCTCTCTCTCTTTCTTTCTTTCACTTCACAGTGAGAAACTTTGAGTAGGTGAAAAAAAATCTTCTTATGGAGCTGAATTCTTAATCAAATGTTTGTTGTTTCATTCTGGTGATTGTGTGAGAATCACTACTGCATACAGTCTACTCATGGAATATATATTCACAGGGCGAGAGACATAGAGGATTTAAAAGGGAGCATTCGAGTTTTGTTTAGAGTAAAAAGCGGTTTTTCTGCATTTTCTCCTTAACATATCCCCTGCGTTTCTCTCTTTTTTCTATCCTTCTCTCCTTTTCTCAGCTTCTATTTTTCTTTCGGATCCCCCTTTTACGTTCCTCTCTCTCTCTTTCTCCCCTTTTTCTCTCTTTCTCTCACCCTCTCCTCTTTATTTATTTCTCATTTGATTCTTTTCTTCATTCATATTTCTTTCTTTCTCCATCTCTTTGTTCCTCTCCTCGTCCACTATTTTCTGCTTGTCTGTGTTTTCACTTATTTCTGAATTCCTCTTTTCTACCTTTTCCTCTCTCTCTCTCTCTCTCTGAAGCCATTGATTAATTTTATACAAAAAGCATTTTTCACCCTATCATGCACATTGTTTCACTTGGTCCGATACAGGAGCAGGAGAGAATGTAAAAAAAAAAGCAGAGGAACGTCTTATTAGTACATAAGTGATAAAAAGAATGACTATAATTACAGACTTGTTCAAAGGGAATGGATCTCTTAGGAGTAAATTATGATGTGAACCGCAAGGAATGATTTAGAGGATAAAGTTACAAAAGAATTCACTTAGACAGTCAGTAATTATTATGGGGAGGAATATCATACATTTTTTTTTGTTTTGGCTGTTTTTTTTTTAATTTATGGCGAGGAAACTAAAATGATTTATTCTTATTCTTTGACATATTGATGGCTTCCTCCTATGAATGAAATCCTCCAAGTACTTACTTGTACATTCAATGTATGTATAGTGTTTGACCTACAAGAATTATTTGAAAAAATCTCCTTTCCTTGTCCCTCAAATCAAACTGAAGACAACTGTCCTCTCCATAATATGTATGAGTGAGTGTTTGTACATGAGAGTGTGGACGTTAACCACAATAAAAAATCAGCACTCTTGTACATGGGAAAGGAATATCACACAAGTTCTTTTACTCACTCGCTTGACTTTACGAGGAAGACAAGAGAGCTGTAAAATTATAGGTTTTTTTTACTACTAGCGCGTTTCATGGGGTGTAAGTAGATTGTTTGTATTCTTGTTTCGTTTATGCCTTTTTTTGAAACCATGTTAATTGAGGCGATTTGTGAGTTATGAGCACACAACGAGGCGGGGTGGAGGGACAGTTCTTTTTATGAGCACCTTTTTATTTCTCTTTAAACAATTTATTTACCCATACATTGGAATCAGTACAATATTTTGTTCGTCATGGGATAGGCATAATTATGTGTATTTCCAATCTTGCTGGCTCTTGCCATGTAATATTCAAAATAAGAACAGGAAGCACATTCTCAAAAAAAAAACATATTTAGCCACATAAAAAACACGCAGGAAGTGATGAAAACTGGTAGAGGCGAGAGAAACAGAGTAATGGCAAATGAAGAGTGAGGAGCAGAAATTCAGAGGTGGAGATGAGAGACGAGAGAGAGAGAGAGAAAATACAGCCAAAGAGATTCATTGTGATAGGGAAAAATGTAAGAGGGAAAAAGCAAAACGAAAGAAGCAAATATAGAAAGAAGTATAGTGAGATAAATTCTCGAGAGGAAAAGGTGAACACAACGAGACAGATACAGAAAGAGAGAAAGGAAAAGGAATTTATAAAGAGTTATAGAGACAGAAAAATAGAGACAGAAAAATAGAGACGATAAAAGAGATACAAGGGGATAATGACTGATAAAGAGGGAAGAACAGAGAAATATGAAGAAATATCCACAGAAAAAGAGAAAATGGAAGACAAATAAAAAGAGATATTGAGAGAAAAAGGAAGAATAGAAAAGGGATAGAATAGAAAAGAAATCGATAGAGGTCGATAAGGAGAAAGAAAAGGAAGGAGAATTAAAAAGGAGTTTCGATCCAAAATAAATAGTAAATACAAGGAGATAAATACAGAGAAAAAAGGATAAGGAAGTAGATAAAGGCAGGGCGAAGAAAAGGGAAATACAAAGTGATGAAGGAAGATAAGAAAACAGAGAAAAGTGGATGAAAGAGAAGAGAGCAAATGAGTTTTCTAATACTGCCAAAAAAAACTTGCAGAAGGATTTTATGGAGTGCCTGTTAAAGAGCCCATCTTTTTTATCGCGAACTTCCCTTGTAATGTATATTTGTTGTTCCTCACTATCTCACCCCCTCCTTTATTTCTTTATGATGAGAATTCAATCGCCAAGCACATGTATTTACTCTCATGTCACGTAAGTATTTATTTCTCCTTTTTGAGGTAGAAATTTTCGTACATTGAAAAATTTTGTGCGTGCGAACAAAAAAAAAAATTCCCCAAAAGACACGCTCAAATACCCAGAGAATATCGTAACTAAATACATCCAAGAAAAATCCTTCCACCCTCGAGCCGGGCAAGAATGAGAAGAGGAAGAGAAGAAAAAATACACAAAGGTTCTCCGTCTGTATTAGTTAACAAAATCTTCTTTTGTTTCCGTAACTCCAAAGTGACAAAAGGAGAAAAAAATGTATTGGAAGTTGAAGTCAAGTGCTTTCAAAGTATTTTTTTTCTGGTGAAATCCCATAAGGGGAGAATAAGGAAGGAGTAGCCCATGTATATTTTTTTGCTTCTTTTAGGGGGAAAGAGAATGCCTTTGAAAAGCACATATAAATTGTAGGGAGTTTTATTGACTTTCTTTTTTGACTTTATGTTCCAGGCTATTGCCATTCTTACGTAAATATTGTTGCATTTGACACTTGAATAAACTATTATAGTGGGCTGCAAAAGTCAATGGGATACACTACCGGGCCATAACAGCCACTATCACGTCGGCTCAATCTCCGTCCAAAATAAAAGGACCTATGTATTCATATACATATGTATATATATAGATAGGAAGCACCTAGACATCTCGAGAATTTTTCGCTTCTCCTTCCTCTGCACCCATGCCAATGTGCTTTTTTCCCTCCCTCCCTTCTTGTATCCACACATGTACCTATGCTACTTTGTATAGTAAGAATGTCAAAAACATTTCCCAGGGATTGCATTCCAAGAATTTAAATTTCAAAATTTGCCTTTGCTCCCTTCTTCCTCCTCTCTTTGGTGCTTCTAAATCTACTTAGATACATACTTTGGTGGAGAGGAGTCCGTAATACTACGATGATAAAAAGAATTAGGGAGCTTGCAAGAGAGAGCCAGGAAAGACGGAGAGAAAGAGAGAGAGAGACGGAGAGAGAGACAGAAAGAGAAACAAGAGAAACTTTTTTTTGAAACTGCATAGTTTGTTATTGTAAGCGTCTTATTGTACATGTGCATAGCTGATTGACGGAACGTTGTTTCAACTTTCTCGTTTCAACCATGGACCAATTGTGTCCGTGTGTGACTGTGTATACTAGTAGCTACTCCCAGTCCTCATAAGAGTGTATACATTTAATTTTTAAAGGGGGGGGAAAGGAGGGAGAAGGAGCAAAAAGAGAAGAAAAAGACACGGTTAAAAGAGAATGAGTCGGAACGGAGAGCTCCCAGATTTCCAGATAGACAAGCGTTTGATGAGACATGCGTTTGAAGTCTTGTGTAATTTCCTTTTCAGCATACGGAATGCGTCTGAGGGAGAAAAAAAAAACTTGAACCTTTATGTTTAAGTACGCCTTAATAGTCCTTACTTACATTAGCTCAGCCACTTTTACGCACTTTTTCTGCCTCTTTATGGTATACACGTACCTTATAACTAGTATATTATGAATACACCAAGTTCCCGGGGGCGGCTGGATGGTTACTCTCTTTTCCCTAATTTTCTCAACCCTCTCCCAGTGATGAGACGCTTCAAAGAAATTAGGAGGGAGAAGCAACAGTGTTCCGGGGGAGGGCGAGGGGGAGAGTAGGGAGACGAAGGGTGAAATGGGATCCGAGTAATGGATAAGCAGCCCACCACTCACGGACTCCCTTCCATTAGGGGCAACGGGAGCAATAGAAAGACATATACAAATGTGTGTATATCTATATATGTACTATTTATGTACAATATAAAAGATAATCAAGGACTAAGCCGAAAATTCGCATGGACAAACAAAGGAGGTAAATGGTGGGAGAGACTGAAAGGCACGTGCAGTGACACAAAACGTACCTATATATGTATGTATATAGAGGATGATCATATAACAAAAGATAGTTGTACATACAACAAAAAGCAAGAAAAAAGAGACATAGTTAACTCCTAGTTTGAGTTAACAATTTAGAGATGAAAAGTGTGAAAAGACAGGGAGAACATTTATGGAGAGAAAAGAAGAGAGATGATTGAAAAAAAATTAGAGATTGGAGAAAAAAGTTGAGAGAACAGGTGATATAAAAATACGATCGAAGAAGCGAGATAGAAGTATGAGGGAAAGAAGAAAGAGACAACCGAGACAGTGATGAATGTAAAAGAAACGGGTGAAAGGGAGGAATGTGGGGGAAAGAGGAGAAATACAGAAGGAAAGAGAGAAAGAGATTAAGAAAGGGAAAATGTGGAAGAACAGAGAATAAATGGGGAAGGTGAAAGAGAGAGAGATAAAGATGAGAGAGACAGAGAGAGAGAGTGGAAGGGTAGTAAGTGAGAGAGAGAGAGGGAGAGAGAGAAATAGACAGAAATAGTGAAAGAAAGGATTTATATGCAAAAAGTATGGAGAAAATCAGAAAAACAAATAGAAAAAGAGCTAAAGTAACAGAGAGAACCAGTGAGGTCAGTGGCAAAAGTGATGGGATGAAAAAGTAAATCTGCACCAAATAATAATGAATGAATAATGGAAGCGTTGAGAAGCCTTTGAGTTCCTGGGAATAAAATGTTGAAAAGGCAAATGAGAGAGTTACGATACGAGAAAGCCTATTAAGCATCAACCTTTAGAGCAATGAACGTTGCCGGACACCGAATTACGTAACCGTCATGTCATAAAGTAATGAAAAGAGCCTTCAATTTCGCGGTTCCTGTCAAGCTCCCGTGCATGAGGGAAGAGGATATTACGTTACAAGGAATTGCTTTTTGATCTCATTTCCCTAGAAATACGAAGAGATCAAATACACGTCAGGTGAATCTCAACCCTAATTGATTTTGGGGAATATAAAAGAGGAAATTTTGCGTGAGTAGCTTTCTCTCTCTCTCTCTCCCTCTCTCTCTCTCTGTGGTTTCAACCAACAAGAACCTCGAGAAATTATGCACCACAAAGGACTTAATTTACTTGGCTTTCAGAACTTAATTCATTTACTGGGAGAGATGAGGATACGCGGGGGTACACACGTTTAGGTTGAAGAAATGAATCTGTAAAGGAAAAAAATTGTTTTTAGAGTCGCCATCCTTGCAGCTGTAATGATTCATTGTAAATATGGCACAGACAAAAGGTCCTTCTTTCGGCAACTGCCGGTCTGTGTGTACTAGAAAGGTCTTTCCATATAATAAATCTGATTTCATGATACTCACTTCTTATATGATATGTCAACCATTCCCATTTGACTCCTACTATTGGAGTGGAGATATCTTCTCTCTGAAATAAAAGGGACTGACAAATGACAACATGCTTTAATTGATGACTTATTTTTTTTACCGAAAAAAAAAAGAATGAAGAAGAATTTAAAGCACAGAGTGCATGAACCCTGGAGGAATAGGATTCCAAGGAGAAAGACGCTGAGATAGGAACACATCCCCGGAATTACAAACATTTTTTCTCAACGTTTGCTCTCACTAATGCCTCACGGTGGAGATAAGACGTGTATATAGCATCTCTCCCAAATCCTCGTGCTTTCCATTGATTTTTTCCACAAATATTTACAAAATTATCCAAGAGGAAGGGAAAGACATGGGCAAAGGGAAGGGAAAACAAAAGTTGGAATGGAGAGACAAAAGAGAGAGAGAGAGAGAGAGAGAGAGAGAGAGAGATGGGGAGGACCTTAACATACAAATTATTTGCTTTTGTATTTGTGTAAACTGTTAGTAGAAAGGAAATGAATCGTTGACATTTACAAGATTTAAGAAAAAAATATGTTAAAGTGGAAGCAACAATCTAAAGAACCTTACATAGAAACTTGAAACCTTAGAATGAAGTTGTGTGACTAGTCCTTATGTGTATTTTTTATGATGAAAGAAATGTTGTCGATGAATAATAAAAGAAAAAATATGGGATTTCAATAAGGGAATGCCACCAGAGATATTTTGACCTATTTGCACACGGATTCAGGAGCCAGGAGTGTCGCAAGAATTTTTGTAAGATTTAAATCAGCGTTTAATCCGTTTCACTCTCTCCCATTTCTCCTTCCATATCTCTCTCTCTTTCTCTGTCTTTCTCTTTCTCTTTCCCTCTTATTCTCCTCTCTCTCCTTTTTCTCCATCCGTTGTTTTCACCTTGCCTCATTACGATCATGTCAATGTGATACAACACTCACGGATCACACAATGAACAGATTTATACAATAACAAAATAACATATTCCTCTTGTTCCTCCATTCTCTCTCTCTCTCCTATATTATGACAATGTAATGCCTCTTTAAGGGAGTGCTTGTCCGCTCTTGGCAGCTGAAAGTTGTCAGAGGACAAGACGTTCCCGTCCCACCTGTAATTATGGCGACTAAACGTACATTATAATCAAATGTCCCCTGTATATACCAAGAAAAACAACACGTTGGGATCATGCAGATTTTTTTTAGTTTTTGAATATTCCATCCGTGATAATTGTAAAGGAACGATTAAAGTTTAAGTAGGAGTATGAGTTGTTTTTAATGAGAAAGAAACTGGGAACAGTTCTTAAGGCCAATATATTAGGTACATGTGTTCACCGGCGACATTCCAGGGCTAAAAAAAATCGTTTCCCTATATGTAAAACTTTACTAGTACAAACACAAAGATAATGATAGCTATCATAATTTTTTCAGCGACAGTTTCTCTCTTGTATTTACTACTTGTATACACACATATGTATATCTATGTATGTGTGTAGCAATACACTGGGCTTGTATGGACTGTATATCATTTGTTTTTTATACCACCAACGGAATTTTCAGTGGCTATTACTTGTTTTTTTTTTTGTATTTTCTCCCTTCTGGGTACATTTTTTGCTTGGTAATAATACGGCCTTTAAAGGTCTTTAAAGAGTTATATGGAAATGAACATTGAAAATGTACTGATTGTAAGTCTATTTAGCTGTAAATTTATGCTCGTTGTCTCTATCATATTTTTGTCTCTTTGTTCGTCGTCATTTCTCTCTCCCGTTCTGTCTCTTCATTTCCTCTCTCGTTGATTTACTTCTCTTTCCCATTTCCTCTACCTTTCTCATTCTTCTTCTTTTCCTCTCTGTCTCCATCTCTCTCTATATCTCTCTTTTTCTCTAGCTGTCTCTCTTTCGTTTTCTTTCTCTCTCGCCCTCTCTCTTTCGTTGTCTTTCTCTCTCTTTTCGTTTTCTTTCTCTATCTTCTTGTTCTTCCTCTCTCTTTCCTATAATAAATCTCTTTCATTCTCTATTTCCCCTTATCCCTGGCTCCTTATTTTCTCCCTCCCACCGAAGACTTTTCTCTCCGTCTCTCCCTATCTATCTCCCCCGCCATCGCCCGCTCTGTCTCTCGGCCTCCCTCTCTCCCTGCCTCCGTATAATTTATGGTGGGCCGTAAACATTTCCTAATAATCATCACATTCACCGAAATGGATGCACATACGTAGTAGTGTAGTAAGAAGTATAAATATGAGTTTGTGTGTACTTGTAATTTCTATACGAAGTTCAGGATCATAAACATTCCAATTATTAGGTTCGTTATACACATGCATACATATACATATGTTCCAATATGTGATAAAGAGCGGGGTGAAGCGGTTGCAGAAAAACAGAAAGAGGGAGAGAGAGAAAGATCCCACAGTTTTCTAATTTAGTAATTACTATTGTAAATTCTTGTGTAAAAAAATCATTGTGACTCCATAAATCCTTTCAGGTTAGTGCTGAAGTAGTAAAGCAAACGGTATTAAAGGATACACGGCAGAGAGAGAGAGAGAGAGAGAAAGAGACAAGAAGAAGGAGGGAGAAAGGCTCATTGAGATTATAAGTGCGGCGTAAAAGTCATATTTATTCCCTATTCCCATTCCCGACAATAATAAGGTTAGCGGTTGTGCAGGGAAATAGCGTTACAAATCCTCATTACTGTCTGCCTGTGCATATGTAAATGATTGCCGATAAAGCAATGCACAGTCACAGAGTGAGACAAATTATTAGTTTTTTCAGAGAAAAAATCTTTTTTTTCTTCTTCAATTATCTCTCAGGAGTTATAGTGTAAATGGCTAGAAAAATCCCTATAATTTATATCAGTTTGAATTAACCAGGAATATAGTCCTCACATCATTACAACTTGAAAGATCAAATAAATTCTTCTCAATAATATTTGTAGTAAGTCAGCATATAGACACATTGATACTTATTTCCCCCCTTTAGTACACCGTCCATATCTCTTGTCAATGATAGCTCTGTGCCTTAGGTTCTAGGTCTTGGACTTCACTGCACATATACATGCATAAGGTGATTAATTCCTAGGCTAACCACACAAGTACATACGGCAGCTATTGAGACGATACATATAAAAAATCATACGGTCCAAGGGGTATGAATAATTTTTACGAACGTCAATTCCTTTTTTTTTTTCGTTCTCTTTTCTCGTTTGAAAAGTTATAAAACTTCATCAGGAACCAGTTGAATATTTTCATATGCAGGTAACGTCCCCAAGGGAGAGGGATATTGCTACAATTACATGATAATCAAGTACACCTTTCATTGTATATTTTAAAGGATTATAAAAAGATACTCTCGTAGAATGTAAATCAGTGAGGAGAGGAGACTCGTGTATTATTCCGTCGATACTTGTATTTGTGAATATAATAATGGGAGCACATTCACAAGATTTGTAACAAAGTGTTGTAAGGGATTTAATTTTATAACGAAGAAAAAAAAAATAAGGATAAATAATATTGAAGACATCCCAATGATTCCTTCATAAGGCTAATAATATTCTCTTGGCGCGTACAGAACCTCTTTTTCTTTGGGTCTGTAGGTGGCATGAGGCATTCGAACATATCAAATTAAATAGTGAGGAGAGAGTTCAAGTTCGTACTCCCTGTCAGAGAAAATGAATTGTCGTTTCAGGTTTCAAGAGAGAGAGCGAGAGCAAGAGAGAGAGAGAGAAAGGCAAAGAGAAAAAACGGGAAGAAACATAAAGACTGAAAAAGAAGTGCCCAGAACCATACGAAACAAAATGAAGGTGAGAAAGAGAGATAGGGAAAGATGAAGAAAAAAGAAAGAGAATTGTAAAAAAAATGGAACAAAATAGACAGAGAATGTCAGAGAGAAATATCTGACGAGTAGAAGAAACTTAAAAAAAGCCGAGAAGAAAAATCGCGGGAATAAATGAGAGAGCGATGGAAGAGATTCAGGGGGAAAGAGATAAATATGATAAGGAGAGAGAGAACTTTTTCTTTTTATGTTCATAACCTGTAACCTTCAAAATCATCATTATCGTCATCACGACCAATATCTATCTCTCTGATTTTGAAGCAAGGATTTGTAGTCGTATTGGCATTTATTTCTCTCTCTCTCTCTCTTCTCTCTGTCTGTCTCTCTCTCTGCTTCTCTCTCCGCAGCATATACATTTTATTTTTGAACCTTTTCTAGAGGAATTATCCTTTAAAGGAAAATGTACACACTACAGACAGCACTCTTTCCCTCCCTTCACGTTATCATCCTCACTTATGGATGTGCACACACTCGTGCTAAATTCTTAAGCAAACATCACTTACTAGCTTACTCACCCGACCAAGAATTTTTTTTTTACTTTCCTGTTCAACCAAAAAAAAAAAGATTGTTATTTACAGAACGAAAATGGTTTGCATATACAGAATTTATTTAATTTTTCAAAGTGACTTCACGTATGTTAGAAAACGCTGGAAGGGAGTAAAATTCTGGGGTACGTTGACGATAATTATAGGTTGTCGAAACGGGGAATGACCAAGGCAGTCGGCAGTGAGCACATGGAGCATTCAATGGGAGATTTCTTCCTCGAATATCTCCCTCTTATTTGCATGGGACCAAGTTTTTATGAATGGGGATATCCAAATAGAAATCTTTTCAGGTAACCACCTGTATTGGACTGGGTGTACCAGGGATATTTATCAAATACATTGTTGTATATGGTTGATTTTTTATGGGGAGGAATTTTTTTCAATACCACACACTTTTCCCCATTGTTTTTGGTCCAAATACCTCCTGGTGAATCTTCTCATCTTTGTTTTTTCCCCTCCTTTGTCCATGACCATATATAACTGTTTCAAAGCTGGCAGTAAAATCAGTCACTATAGGAAGCTTTTTGTGAGGCTGTCAAACTAATTTCATTTTTGTTTTTGGTAGGAGTCTATCTGCCTAAGAGGGGAAACCTCTTGTCTAATAATTCTTAATCAGCCATTTTTTCCTCTCTCAAATGCTCCGTGAGCATTTGAGAGAGTCTAAAATATCTCTTAATATGTATACCCATGACAGGGTCGGTGAATATCAAAATCATAAAAGTGTATGTTGTAAGAAATCTAAGTCGCTGTCCCAGTACATGATGTAGCACTTAGTACATCCCTGTGAGGAATTAAAGGATTATGGCTGAAGGAGAGTTAAAAAATAAACACGAGCACAGCCAACCTAATCCAAACTTAGTCAAGGGCGGATGACATAACAAAGGCAATTGAACTGTGCTCGTACATAAGGATTTGTCTTCAATCCTTTTAGCATTATTATTGTTGTGTACTTTCTACCAAAAAAAAAAACTTGACATGTCACTACTATTATGCTTATACACGTAATTTTGTGTGTAATATACACAGACAAAAAAAAAATTGGCATGACATAATTTATTCCAGCCGGCTCCACTCGGCTTTGTCGTTTTGTATTAAAAATAATATGTGCATGATTAAAAGTGGATCGATGTTACTTGGCTTGTAGATACAAGTCAACTTATTCCATGGAGACGTCATTCATTAATTTTCTTTCTTGCCTATTTCTTATCCATACATATAGATGTCCATTATTTTGTGGTACACATTCTCCTCTGGACGCCAGAGGAGAGCCAGACAGATTACGTGGGTGGAGGGAGACAGAAGTAGAGATTTGAAGAGATCAAATGAGTAATAGAGAGAGAGAGAGATAAAAAAACTGAGAAACACGAGAGAAAAATTGTTGAGATGCATGAGAAGCAAGAGAAATTTGATAGAGAGAAGCTAAAGAGAAAAATGGATAAAGAGAAGCTAAAGAAAAACATGATAAAAGAAAAAACAATAAAAAAATAATAATAGGAAACACGAGGTAAAAGTTAATAAAGAGAAGCTAAAGAGAAAAATGATTAAAATGATACAAGGAAACACGAGAGAAGTTAATAAAGAGAAGCTAAAGAGAAAAATGATCAAAATGATACAAGGAAACACGAGAGAGGTTAATAAAGAGAAGCTAAAGAGGAAACTGATAAAAGGAAACACGAGAGGAAAATTAGTACAGAAAAAAATTACCAAGAGTATATGGAGAAAAACTATGAAGAAAAAGATGAGAAAAAATGATAGAGAAACGAGAAAGAAATGATGAACAGAAGAAAAAAAGAAAAAAGAAAAACAAGAGAAAAAATAATAAAGCGAAACACGAGAAACACGAGAAAAATATGATAAAGAGAAACACGCGGAAAAACGATATAGAGAAACACGAGAAAAAAAGATGCAGAGAAACCTAAGAGAAAATTGGAGAAAAAACCAGATTTAATGCGCAAAAGGAATCACTGAGATAGAAGGAAGAGAGAAATCAGGATGTTAGAAATACAGAAATCGACCGATATAACAAGACAAAGAGAAAGAAAAAATGAAGAAATAAAAAAAAAATTAAAGACAGGAGAGGCAATGACAGAAAACAGAGAAAACAAGTTGCTGATTTGAATCTGAGAGAGAGAGAGAACAAATATAAAAAAGAAAAGAAAAAAATGCAGAGCAAAAGGGTCTAATAGAGAACAATGTCAAATTCAGTAATAAAGCAAAGAGAAAATTAGGATTACAGTCACAAGTTACGCAACTCCGAGGTGTACACAGAATAGCAACAAAAATCGCACAATACAGCCAAGAATGGTAATGTGGAATAGAAGCAGCTGAATGTTATTGTTTCTTACCAATTGCCACCGTCTGTAATACGAATGAAGGTGGAAAAAGAGAAGAAAGAAAAAAAACACCACCTGCTTAAGTTGCTCCTAGTTTTATGCACGTTGTAGCATCATCATTATCATCCATCGTACTTGACAATAATCATTGACATAAGTCTTTCCCAATGAATTCAGCTCCTCGAGGTACATGGAAATGGAGTCGTTATTTATTGACCCCCACGCTTTTATCTCATTACGAGGTAGGTTGATGCGAAAAGAAGAAAACTCATACTATAATAATACCCTCCTTTGTAAGAAGGATGAAAAGCAATCCCAAAAACAGCATCCCCCAATATTCGATGCATGTCCAATCTTTGCTCGTGGTGGAGAATGGGAATTTTTTTTGGCATGTATTCTCCTAGAAACAATCACCATGTCATGAAAAAACCGCTACTTTACCCTCGAGTTCATTCCTTGGAGTCGTGTATGGAGTCATATATCTGGGATGCACAAAAAAAATCTTGAGGTAAACATATGAATACTTGTTGTTATTATTATATACAATATTATGCAGCGAAAAAACTAGGGGATGGATGAGTTTTTATGGGGACATTAGCTATATTTCTGTATTCTTTCAATATCCTACTAAACTCTCCCTGTTTTTACTTATTCCTTTTACTCCTTCTTTCAACAGTCGCTCTCGTCTCCTTTTTCTTTTCCTTTTATATCTTATTTTCTCTTCTCTTGTTTCTCTTCATTTTCCTCTCCATTTCTCCTCTATCTTTCTCAGCATCTCTTATTTCTGGCTCTATTTTCTCTCTGGTTTTCACTGGTTTCTTCTCTCTTTCTTTACTGTTGTTCCATTGCTTGTCTCTTTCCTTTCTTTTTTATATTTTTTACATTTTCTTCTCTCTTCCCTCTGCCGTTGTTTCCATTTTCTTCTCTCTTCCCTCTGCCGTTGTTTCCATTTTTTTCTCTCTTTCCTCTCTCGTTTTTTCCATTTTACTCCTTCTTTTTTTTCCTTTTTCCTTTCTATCTCTCTGGCTTCACCCATTTCCCTTCCTCTTTCCCCCCGTTTTATTCTGTATCTCTCTTTTCTCTCTGGTTTCTCCTATTTTCTTCGTGTTTTGTCATTTTCCTTTCTCGTTTTTTTCATTTTTTTCTCGCGTTTTTTGGGGATTTCCGATCTCGTCTTTTTCCCATTTTATTCTCTCTCTCTTTCCTCTTTTTTCTATTTTCTCCTCTCTCTCTCTCTCTCTCTTTCCTCTTTTTTTCTATTTTCTCCTCTCTCTCTCTCTTTCCTCTTTTTTTCTATTTTCTCCTCCTCTCTCTCTTTCCTCTTTTTTCTGTTTCCTCCTCTCTCTCTCTTTCTTCTTTTTTGTGTTTCCTCCTCTCTCTCTC
>JAQGBT010005156.1:0-14903 GCA_034698585.1 Disparrhopalites patrizii
GAGAGAGAAAGAGAGAGAAAGAGAGAGAAAGAGAGAGAAAGAGGAGAGAGAGAAGAGAGAGAGAGCAGAGAGAAGATGGAGTTGATAGAGAGAGACTATGTCAGAGTGAAATGGTGAGCTTTTAAGGCACGCATTCGAATTTAATTCTGAAGGGGATGAGAAGATAATACATAATTATGTGCTCTATTATGTTTTATGGCGAGGAAAGTAGTAGTAGATTTACAAGTGCATTTCAACTGAGCGAGAGATACAAAAGAGAAATAGAGAGAAGAGAGAGAGAGAGAGAGAGAGAGAGTAATTTTGAATTCTGGAAAGATTGCTGCCAGTCAGTCATGATTCGTGAGAGGTGATGAGCCAGCTGAAGAGGTTGTCGGCAATTTTTTTCCAGTGGATCTGGAGAGAGCGAGAGAGAGAGAGAGATGTAATAACCCCTGGATATATCCAGTGAAGTGGGTCTACTGATCACACTTTATTTTTTTCTGCTTTTCGGCCTTTGTCTATACCTTCCAGGTGTTCCATGAACAGGAGAGATGGGAGGAAGGGTAGGGAGACACGGCGTGTGAGGGAAAGAGGCAGAATAGGGAGAGAAAGAGAGTTTAGAGAGAGGTAGAGAGAAGGAGAGAGAAAGAAAGAAAGTGAGACAGAGAGAGAGAAGAAGATAAACGGAAAGCAAAGGAAAGAGAGAAGTGAGAAAATAAAAACAAAAGGAGACAGAGACAGAAAGGGAGAGAAATAAAGAAAATGAGACAGAAAGAGATAGAAAGAGAGAGAGAAAAAGAAAGAAAAGGACACAGAGATAAAAGCATACAAATAGAGAGAAAGCGAGAGAAAAAGAAAGAAAAGGATACAGAGAGAAATAGAGTGAAAATTATACAGAGAGAAATAGAAAGGAATGGAGACGGAGAGAGAGGGAGAAAGAGAGAGAAACAGCAAGAAATGAAGACAGAGAGAGAAAACGAGAGAAAAACAGCAAGAAATGAAGACCGAGAGACATAGAAAGAGACAGAAAAAGAAAGAAAATAATGCCGAGGGAGAGAAAGAGAGAGAAAAAGAAAAGGAGACAGAGAGAGAAATAGAATGAAAAGGGGATTGAAAGGAGGCGCTGTATTTTGAAAAGAATGAAGTCAAATTTGTATAATTTGCCCTGACACAATAGCTCAAATGTCCAGGAATGTTCCCTCTCCATCCAACGCCAACCCACGAAGGTTATCTGACGTTTGGCACGCTCAAAAAAATCCTTAAGGATTCCAAGAGGGTGTGTAATAATTTCGTCAATAATAATAATAATATAATGTGAAAGACCACATGAGTTCCCTGGATCCCTCTCGAGCTCGCTCCGTCTATGTCAATGTTGGAAGGATTGAAAGGAAGAGACTGAGACCTGTACAGAGACAGAATGAGAAAGGTTTATTAAAATGCACTTCAGGTTCCCCCTTTGGGATGGATGGGGGATAAAGAATAAATCAAGGGGGATTTTCCCTACTTCAAAAATACGTACGTGCAAACTCCTTCTGGCTTTCCCCGTTTCTTTTTAGGCTGAGAGAAAATTTATTAAATTCTTTTCCAAAGGAAGGCTTTGACTGCATTTTTACACTTTGGGCAGGCACACCTCATTCATTTTTTTTTCACCTTTCCTCCCGGGGACAATTTTTTGTATTCTTTCCCGCCCTCTAACAAACTTCCCATTTGAAAGAATGGTATCTCCGAGTAATTATTTTAAATACGGTTTCCTCCGTATTTCATGCACACGTTCAAGGGGATGAATGGACGGACAATACGCTGTCAAACAAAATTACGAAATAAAAAAAAGTATTTGTCCCTTCACAAAAAAAATACTTGAAACACATGTGGAAGCCACGGAGGGGTGAAAAGCATCCCCAGGATTTTTTTTCACCGTTATGCGTCCGATAATAATAATCCTGGGAGCATGAGCTTTGATGTGAGTGAAAGGGAGAGTGAGAGAGAGAGAGATGGAGAGAGACAAGCAGTAATGGAAAGTATACACAGACGGGAAATGAATTGACCCTGGAAAGGGAGAGTACCCATGCTTTTCCAAATGAAATGGTAAACAACAAGAATTGCAGTGTACACGCGTGAGGCTGATAAAATTTATATAAAGAGACAACCAAAGTGGGATAGCGAGAGAGAGAGAGAGAGAGAGAGAGAGAGAGAGAGAAACAGACGAGGGGGAGAGTAGGTGATATTTATATTAATCTAGATCCTTCATATATACTTAAAAATAATTCCCTGGATGACAACCCCTCAACAAGAGGAAGAGTCCAAGGGGCTGTCAAGAGTGGAGTGTGTGTGTGCCGTTGAGGAAAAAAAGTTCAATTGTGTAAGCCCACAAATTGTTGTCCTTTCAAAAGGTCACAAAAAATACATTCTATGTGGTTTCCAAAGAGAATCGTGCGGGACGAGGCAGTGTCAATGGAAGGGGAAAATGGAAATAAGGTGAGAAAACGGAGAAGAGTGCAAGAAGGAGTGCGGGGGAGGGAAACAAAGAGTGTAAAAGGACTGATTTTGAGAGAAAAAACGAAGGAAAGGAAAATAATTGGGATAACACAGCAAAGTTAAAATGCAAAAAATATAGGACAGAAGGAAGGGAAAGAAATGGGACAGAATAGCAGCAGATAGAGAAAGGATTGGGAAGGGAGAGGCGGAGGGAAAGGAATGTATAGGGAAGAAAAGAAGAGGAAGAGAGATTGTGCTGAATAAAAAAGAAGAGAAAGGACGAGACGAGTATATTAGGGAAGAAAGAGAGGTGAACGGATAAACGAGAGGAATAGAGACATAGAGAGACGAATCAAAAAGGAACACAGAGAGAAGATAGAGAGGCACATAAATAAGAAACGGGGAGAGAGAAAGATGAATAAAGAAGGAACAGAGAGAAATTAGAGAGAGCGAAAAAATAAATAGGGAAAAGAGAGAGACGAATAAAATAGGAACAGAGAGGGACGAATAAAAAAGTAACAGAGAGAGAGACGAAGAAAAAAGTAACAGAGAGACGAGTAAAAAAGGAACAGAGAAAAAGGCGAATAAAAAAGGAACAGATAGGGACGAATAAAAAAGTAACAGAGAGAGACGAGTAAAAAAGGAACAGAGAAAAAGGCGAATAAAAAAGGAACAGAGAGGGACGAATAAAAAAGTAACAGAGAGAGAGACGAAGAAAATAGGAACAGAGAGGGACGAATAAAAAAGTAACAGAGAGGAACGAGAGAGCGCGAAAAAAAAAAAAAAAAAGGAACAGAGAAACGAGAGAACGAAACAAGAAAAGGAACAGAGAGACGAGAGAGCGAAACAAGAAAAGGAACAGAGAGACGAGAGAGAGCGAAACAATAAAAAAGGAACAGACAGAAAAGACAAAGCAAAGACAAATGAGAAATAAAGCAAGAAATGAAAAGGGAGAGAGAGAAAGGAATGGAATGCACAGAAAGAGAGAGGACGAGAGAGAAAAATGAAAAAGATGAGAGATTTGGAAACAGAAAAAGAAGAAAAGAAAAAGACAGAACAGAGAGTAAAAGAACAGAGAAAGGTAAAGGGAGAAATAGGGAAAACATAGAAGCAGAGAGAGAGAGATAAAACGGGTGAAAAAAGAAACAAGAGAGAAAGAGTTGAATTAGAAAAAATAATAGTGAAGAGAGAGAGAGAGAGTGAAAGACAGCGAGGGATAAACAGAATGGAATAGAAACGACGAGAGAGAGAGAGAGAGAGAGACAAGAGTGAGAATAGAGTGGGGTCCAGCAACAACAATATTGGGGATAATTCAGTTGTAATATGATATCAGGTGTTCACCCCGGCGTGGTTGGTTCTTATCTCTTGTTTATATTACTTTGTCTCCTCTCCATCCACTTTTTCTCCTCGGATGGCAATGGAATATCTCTTTCCAACTTGTTCACAACAGAGTGGTGCTTCTATATTCAGAGCCTCCACTGCCCACCCCATTTATTTATGGTTGTTATATGGGCTCAATTTTTCACAAAAAAAAATTCTGAATGAAAGAGATTAAAAAAAACATATTGTGGTGCTTCTGTATTCCATGTCTATGTGTGGACACTATAGGTACAACATGTACTTTATACGTTATAAGGCTTGAATGAATGACATCTGACAATTTTTTTAATCCTATTCAATGTCTCTTTGGTTCATTATTTTTCTAAATAACATACTAAAAAACATTGACTCCGCCATTTGCCAATGACGGAGTGTAAAAATTTTAAATTCGGAGGTGCCTTTATCCTCTCTTTAGTTTAATCTTCTCCATTTTCTCCAATTTAATACCGTATAAAATGGCTCAAGCTATTTTTGTTTATTGGGAGAAAATTCTAATTTGATGGTCCAAAAAAAAACTTGTTTTTAATTTTAGGGACGACACAAAAAATGAGAAAATTTTTATTTAGGATAAAATATTGCCTCTGGAAAAGTTAGAACACACTATAATTGCATATGCAACACAAAATGCAATGGAAGGGTAAAATATTGTATCTAAAAAGTGCATATTAAAACACAAGGACAAGAACCGGAAAATAGCCCTCCAGTTTTTTCTGATACTGTCCAGGAAATAATGGGCCCCACCGTGTTGAAGAAAGGAGTGGAGGAGCTAAAATTGGAGTTGTCGAAATTAATTTATATGACCAAGGGTCCTCTCATAATTGGGGCTATAGTGTCTAAAAATGGGAGAAAAAGTACCAGTTGTTTCATATCATAATAAAATATAACAATTATTTTGATAATACGATCAAAAAGGCCCTCATGGAAATCGGGAGGAGATTGGAGGGCGATAGCAATTATGATTAGCATTCACCCTTTTGTTTTTTTCCCCCCTCCCAAAAACAAAGCCACCTCTCATTTCCCCCTGAAACAATGACCAATTCATGTTCACGGGCCGGACAACAATATATTCCATATATAAAAAATATCATATTATATTATATCATATTATACTACACATAAAAGACCTCCTGGCATTTGTGATGGTCCCATTTTTGGCCCTGCAAGGAGTGTGTGTTTTTTAATTGGTCAAAGGGTGAATTTCACCCCTTTATGAAGGACTTCCTGCTCAAAAATTCAATGGGTACTTACATGCTTCTATTTTTTCTCTTCACAGTGATTCGAGATGACTTCCGAGCACTTCCTCAAAACACCAGAGTGTTGGTGGGCGAGACGACGACGGTAATTTTTTTTATTTGAATCCAAAAAAAAAATACTGAATAAAAAGTTAAAAAAAAAATTACAAATAAGCACGTGACGTTAAGTGGAATGAAAAAAAGTAGATTAACAAGTAGATAAAATCTTATGGATCCTGTTTTTTTTTTCAACCCTTTTAGCTCAAATGTCAACCCCCGAAAGGCTCACCGGAGCCACAAGTCCTGTGGCAGAAGAATGGTCAAACTGTGGAGACACGTTTAGCAAGGTAAAAAAAGGGTTAAAAGGGAGAACCTGATGAGGATAATTGCTTTTTAATTCCTTCTAATGTTTTTTCTCCTTCACATACAAGGAATCTCTTTTATCCGAAAAAAATCCCTTTTTCCCTGGGACAACGATATAGGCTTAAACAATGCTAAAAAACTTTTCCCTTTTGTGAAAGTTTACTTTGTTTTTGTAAAAAAAAAAAAAAAAAGTGTTAATGCCCGTCGATGTCGAAAGAATCCTTTACACATGTGGGCTGTTTTAAACACTTTTTAAACACTTTTTGTTAGACAACTTTGTTTTACCCTTTTTTTCGGTGTCCTCTCACTCACTGTGGAGGAGATTTGTAACTAATCGCCTATAGACATTCCTGTGGAACAATGGGTATAATGGCAATTCGGCAATATATTGTGGATAGCCATCTTCCTCGATTATCTCCTTTGCTTTTCTTACTTTTTTCATTGATCTTGAATTTGAAGAGGAACAAATGTGGAAAAAACGTTTTTTTTTTATTCTTCTTCCTTTCCTTGTGCAACTCCTGATGACACCCGCAGCAGTCGTTTGCAAAGTGCTGATGGAGGGAATCTCATCATCAAAGACGCCCGTGCAACAGATGCTGGCCGCTACCAATGTGTTGCCATCAACATTGCCGGCAGTCGGACTTCTCCAGAGGTTTTGCTCAGTGTCCATCGTAAGTTTTTGGAACTTTTCTAGTACTTTTTATATGTGTAATACATAATAGTACGTGCTACATGTATTATAATGTAAGATAGGAAGATTATGTATATACATATACTACATATGTACATATATACGCATGTATGTCTTTTATACCTGCATATATTACTCCCCATACAAATTCTCGAAGCGCTCCCATTTATTCCTCCCTTTCTCGTCTGATTCCTTTATTTTTCTCATTTTTCTTTTCCTCCATTGTTTTTGTCTCTATTTCCCTCGATTTTATTTTTTCTCTACACATCTTCTCCCTTTTGGGGTTGTCGTATTTATTTTTACTTTTGCTCTTTTGCAACAAAAATGCATTAAAAAATATGTATGTTTGAAAGGCATAATTAAAATAAAAATGTTATTGAAAATAAACTCCTTACGGCCTGCTATACCTATCTATTTCAAATGCAAGACTTTATGTTTTTCCAATTTAAATCCTAACGGCGTTAAAGTTCTAAATTTTTCTTCTTCCTTTCCTGTTTTATGCTATATTCTTTGTCTATTTGTATCATTCCCGCTGGATTTTTCTTTTTTTTCGCATCTCGACTTTCCCGTTTTCCTTCATTTTCCCTTGTGCTGTATTCTTATCCCGATTGTTTCGTTTTCATTTCCGCCTTCGTTTGTGCTTTCTTTTGCCTTTTATTCTCCTTCAAGGATTTTGGGAGCATTTGAAATAATTTCATTATTGATTATTTTTGCATTCACAATCAACGAGATACAGACAAGAAGTGTGATATTTAACCAGAATTTTAAATAAATACTTAAGAGTGATTACCATCTGGGGTAAAGATTGGGCTAATATTAGTAAATTCTTAAATTGGAATCCATATGGCGCCAAAGTTTTCCAAACGCCAATATTTTCTCTCTTCTGCCTTGTCTCTCATTTATTTCCAATTTGTTTGTCATTCTTCTTTACGGATTGTGGGAGAATTTGAAATAATGTTATTGATTATTTTTGCATTCAAAAACAACGAGAAGTAGACAAGAAATCTATTTACCCAGAATTTTAAAGAAATCTTCAAAGGACACATTGCCTTATTTGTATGTATCTGGTGTAAAGACTGAGCCATTAAATTTTTAAATTGGGATCCAAACGGCGCCAAAGTTTTACAAACACCGAAATTGTTTTTTTTTTCATTTTTCTGTTCATTGTCCCGTATTTATTTGCTATTTATCTTTCTTTCTTTCTCTTTTTTTATTCTTACTTTTTCCGCTTGCTTCACTTCCCTTCACATTTTTCTTCCCTCCCGTTTTCCCCTTTTCCTTATACTTCCCATCTCACTCTGTTTCCCTTGTTCGAAAGAATTTAAAAAAAATGCATTTGAAAAAAAAATACGTTGGAAAATTTATAAAATCCTCTAAATAAGGACGAAGACTAAACAAATTAAGCCTATATACATATACCTCATACCGCAACATTTTAAACAATGCTTTTACTTACACTAATATTATCTTTAACGTCTTTCCTTCACCCTAAATCATTAATTTGAATTTAAGGAAATGGCGTTAAAGTTAAACTATATTTTCGTCTCCTTGTTGTCTCTATATCGTATATTTTTCTTCATTTGTCCATCCTAATTTCCCTCCAGGGACCCCTAAAATGTCTCCCAACATCCATTGCCCTTCCTCCGAAAAGGACCTCCAAAAACCCGTGTCTTCCCTCATTCCCCTCCGATTCCCTCCATTTTCTCCCCTCCAGACACCCCAACATCCCCGTCTCCCGCTCGGAGACAGTCATCATCCTTATTTTAGCATAACGACCCTCCTTTATTGACTTCGCCCTGTCTCTCCCCGGGAATATTACCCCGTTTGTTTGTCTTCCGCTGCACTAACTTCCACCTACGCCGCTTTCTAACGCCCATTCCCCTCAGTAATAGTGACCACGTGTTCGGACTCATGCAACCTTTTTTCTTCTTCACCCATCCACCTTTTTTGCACAGGGGTAATAATATCGTCTCGACCCGGGTAAAATCCCTATTTAGCAGTGTCATCCTCCCCGAAAAAATGGGTCTATGAAATGTCCCATGAATTGCCCTATGAATGGTGACAAAAGGGAGCTGTGTAGGGAAAATGCCTGGAGAATTTACTCTGGAAAGGCCTGGATAAGGCGGGATAAAGTAATACATTAGAGATATGAAAGTCAGTTAAGACCTTAGTGTTATGATAATGGGCTCTTTCCGTCTTAATATCCGGCTAGTCTCCCGCCTTTTTATTGGGTTTGTCCCGACGGTGCATCTCTTGCATCTCTCTGGAGGCTGTCAGTATTTCCTGGAGCCTAAAAAAAAAATAACCGCAGAGGAAGTTGCTTTTTTTTTGCTTTAAAAAATGAAGCTTTAAATGTTACCATTATCCTTAATATTTGACTTGTTAAGTCATTAAGGCCTGGTAATCCTTTGGAGGGCAGATAGGACATTTTACATTGTGTACATACGCAAATATGTGCCGGGTGGCATTGAAATAAAATAAAATGAAATATGAACTGTTTTTTCCTGCGAAATCCATTGGAGATGGGAAAGATGAGAAAAAATAGAAATCAGTTGTATATTTATTGTTTTACGAATGATTCCTAAGCCCCTGTTTTGCTCGTGCCATGGCCAAAAGGAGGGGGAAAGCTATGATTATTGCCTGGTATAAAAATTTTACCATAATAATAATGTAAAGCACTAAAACCACCAGATAAGAATGGACCCTCCAGGACCAGCACAGCTGTTGAAAGGGCCAGTTGGAAAATTGATGTGTGTATTCCATTGGTATATATATGTACATATGTATATGTGTAGGTATAGGGAGAAGGTACAATGGTACTTAAGTAGCCCAGGGATGTATATGTACGTTCTTTTAGGCTGTCGCAAAGTATGAATGGCATTTCAATTTAAAGTCTTTTCATCCCTACCCATTAAATATTAGCCGTCATGCGGAAGAATTCAGCTGGGTCATTTCATTGATGGCATTTCACTTTTCCTTTTTCTCTCTTCCATCCATGGTGGTTCTTCCTCCCCACTTTGGGGGGAACTTTTTATATGTAGGGGAATGGTGGGGCTCCCATGATGAGCTTGTCGCCAGGAGATATCTTTTCTGTCTGTCTCAGTTTCGTCTCGTCGGCTTCACGGTTCATCGTCAAGGAGCCACTTTGTGGGGGAGGGGAGAATACTTTAGTTTGGAAAGCGATGGGGCGATGAAAAGAGGAGTAGAAGATGGAGGGAGCATTAGAGAGAGAGATGATAGAACGAGAAGAAGAAAAGAGGGACTGAGAGACCGAGATCGACGATTTTATTGGGAGGGAACGACATGGAAAGAGAAGAAAAGAGGAAATAAGGGAGGGAAAATTAGGAAAAAACCGGAAACCGGGGGAAGAAGAGAGAAAATACGAAAAATAGGAAATACCAGAAAAATTCAGAAAAAACCGAAATATAAGGAAAATTGAGAAAGCACAAAAAACAACGGAAGTAAGAGAGAAATTCAGGGGAAAACAGGAGATAAGAGAGAAATCGGAAAAAATTGGAAAAAGTATGAAACATGAAAAATCCTAGAAAAAAATTGAGACAATTGAAAATCAGAGAAAAACAGGAAACAATAGAAAAAATCACAGACAAGGCTAAAAAATGGAATAAGAGAAAATGAAAAAACGAATAAAGAGAAAATCAAAAGAAAAACACGAACAAAGAAGAAGTCAGAGAAAAAGAAATTAGAGAAAAAACGAACAAAGAGGAAGTCAGAGAAAAAGAAATTAGAGAAAAAACGAGAAAAATCGAAGAACAAAAAAGAAAATCTGGGAGAGACATCAGGGAAAAAACGAGGAAGTCAAAAAAGAAGATAGAAAATCCGAGAAAAATTTAAATAAGAGAGAAATCAGGAGAAAAAATGAAAAAACATGAAACAAGAGAAAATAATTAGAAAAATAACAAAGCATGAACCAAGAGAGGAAATCAGAAGAAAAAAACGAAACAACATGAAATAAGAGAGTGAATCAGTGAAAGATCATGAGATTCATCCCTTTTTCTCCTTTTACTCTCCCTTTTTACCTCTCATAGATTCTCCAAAATTGTGAAAACACATTTCATAATGCACAAATCCGTAAAATACACTAGCAGATGTCCCCCAAGGGGAATAATAGCCCTTAAATGGCTTCCCATAAATCGAGATTCTTTATTCCAAAAGTTCTGAAAACGTAACATATTGTCATAATTTCTTCTCCAGCTAGTTTATGCAAATTACTAGCCATAATGTTACGCACGTCCATGTTTTTACTTCCTATTGGTTTTTAATTACGGTAAATTAACATAATGATCGTTCTTCTAAAATCTTCTCTAATAATCCCATTTCTTTTTTTTTTTTGCAGAGAAACCCTACTTCACTCGCGAGCCCGAGGACGTGACCGTGTTGGTTGGAGACCCAGCCACATTTTATTGCCAGGTGGAGGGAATGCCAGGTAAATTTCTTATTATTTAAAAAAAAAATTAAATCGTCTATATTTCGTAGCATATTGGGTGCGTTGAAAAACTCACAGATTTTTCAGATTTCTAGAATTCCGGCTATCCTTTAACATAGCGGGCATTCCAGAAATCTGCAAAGTCTGTGAGTTTTTCAACGCACCCATTGTCTATAGTATGCCAAAAATATATTAACAAATCGGATTATAAATGAGAAAGCTCTATGTATTATGGATAGAGCTTTCCTTTGATCCTATTTTTCTAGCTGCACGAAAATAACAGGGCATTAATTAGGGCGAAAATTGATTCCATGGGGAATATACACATGCATTGTGCATACATATAGAAAAACTCGGATATATACCAACTCCAATCCCATATACAGATGCATATAATAAAGAAAGATCCAAATACCAAAAGCTGAGGCATAATGTCCCTGTTGTCCATTAGGAATAATATAAACATTGTAAAAGCTAGATTGGACCAGAGAATTGCCGTGGAATCAAGAATCTCGTTGATACAAGCGTTAAAAAGTCCATTTACAGTTAATTAAAAAAGTTTTTGCGAAGCTTAGATAAAGGAGAATCTCCCTACATGTCACCCTATATAATGTGTCTCCCTATAGTAACATGTAAATACATGAATAAACCCAGAATGTACACGAGAGGCGATGATAGGGGCCGTGGCGGAGGGGCAATAACGCCTTAGTGTTATGAGGGTAATTAAAGAAGCGTATACAGACCATATATAACACAATTATTTCCAACGCAGATGAGTCCATATGTATCTGTATGTTTTTTTACGGGCAAAATTCTATGGAGGAAATACTATTAGAAGCTCTGATTACATCCTCCGTAATAGGCACTAGCCAAAGATGTGTTTACACACAATATTTCCCATGCAAAAAACCGTTTTTATCTGGATAGCTCGGGCCTTGGAGGGGAAACTGGAGGGGGATGAATATTTAAACGTATCATGTGCTTATGCATATAAAATCTCCATACATATATATAGGTCAAATATATACATTTATATTGGCTATGAAGATAGGCTATAAGGAATTCTCAAGTAGTTGTATTTATTATGAGCCGTTATCTCCTTGAATGGAGGAGTACAAGAGGGATTTCGAGAGAAAAATGTGCGTGAGGTTGGAGGGGGCAGCAACTAATTTTTCTTAATGGATTTAACTTAATGCCTTTTCCCCATACTACATATAAACATGTCCATATGTGTGGGTATGCATATGTCGGATGCAACTATATGTCTTATATGTAATGCGTATATATTCACAGAGCCGGAAGTCCAATGGTACCGTCAGGATGCGGGGATGCCAAACGGGAGAGCAGATCGTATCGAAGGAGGCCTCCGAATTAAAGATACTCGACCGGAAGATGAAGGGCTGTACTTCTGTCAAGCCAGTAATGATCTGGGCAATGTTCGAGCCAGTGCTCTCCTCAGCGTTCATTGTAAGTCCCCATTTCTGGAGGAGATTCTCAAGAGTATATTAGTTAGTAGTTGGAAGTGGTGGAGTTTCTCTTCCTTCTTTTGGGGAGATTGGGCTCCTTATTCCTCCCTTGAATATGTCTTTGGAGAGAGGGATTTTTTTGGGGGGGCTTTTTCCTTTGGGTGGTTTCCTATAATTGGAGGGAAATTCTACATGTGCGAGTGTGGGGGGAGAGAGGAGAGTTATGGGAACACTTTTATTAACGGGGGAGATACTTCTCTCGTTGGAGAGTAACTTTGTTAACTTTATCGGGAGGAACTAGTGGAGGAGGAGGACTTGTTACCATTGTATGAACCTCGGAAGGACACATCCTGGTTCCGGAGAATCTCTCTCTCTCCGTCTCTCTCACTTTCTCTCTCTGTCTCTCCTCTTTCTCACTTTTCCTCTCTATTCCACCTCTCTATCTTTCTTTATCTCTCCTCTTTCTCTTTCTTTATCTCTCCTCTTTCTCTTTCTTCATCTCTCCTCTTTCTCTTTCTTTATCTCTCCTCTTTCTCTTTCTTTATCTCTCCTCTTTCTATTTCTTTATCTCTCCTCTTTCCCTCTTTCGGCCTTCCTCTCTCTCTTTCGGCCTTCCTCTTTATCCTTTCTCTCTCTATCTCGTTATTCGATCGGTGTCTCTTTCTATCTGTATTTTTATCTCTCTCTCTCTCTTTATCCCTCTTATTTTACTTTCTATTTCTGAACTCCTATTTTTTCTCTCTCAATCTTTCCTCTCTCTCTCCCTGTCAATCCATTCTCCCTCGCTCCTTCTCTCCTTTAATTCCTTATCCATTTCCCCCCCCCGTAAATTCCTCCTATTTCGCCCTATTCTTCCAATCTTTCTCTCTCGCCTCGCTGTTTCTTAGTCTCCTCTCTCCTCTGATCTCTATTTCTCTGTCTCCTATCTCTCTCTCTATCTGTCTCCTCTCTCTCTCTGTCTCGCCTATCCTCTCTCTCTCCATCTGTCTCCTCTCTCTCTCTCTGTCTCGCCTATCCTCTCTCTCTCCTCTCTCTCCCTATCTCCTCTCTTTCTTTCTTTCTATCTCTTCTCCTCTCTTTTAGCTCTCCTCTCTCTGCCTTTCCATAACTTCTCTCCCTTGATCTGTCTTTCTCCATTTTTCTCATTTGTTGTCCCTCTCTCGTCTCTTTCGCTCTCACAATCCATCCCCTCTTTCTGTTGTTGTCTCGTACTATCCCTCCTCTCTCTTTCTCTCGCACTATCCTCTCTCTCTTTTTCCTTCTCATTTTCCTCTCTCTCCTCCCGTCTCTTTCTGTATCCTCCACTCGTCTCGTTTTCTTTCATTCAATGTCTCTTAAAAAATCAGCTTCTTTCTACAGATTCTGGACGTTCTATGCGTATATATTTTTTTATTCTGTTCTCAATGCCTTTCTTCTCCCTTTTTTACTCTCTTCTTACTCCTTTTCTGTATTTCCTCTCTGTTTTTCCTCGGATTCTCCATATTCTGTCCCTTCTTATATGTCATCTATATTTGGCTTGATCTCGTGTCCATCTTTCTCTATTTTTTCCTGTCTTCCTCCGGTTCTCCTCGGATTTGCATCTTTCCTTTTTCTCTTTCTTGGCCCTCTCCAATATTCCCTTGCCTTGTATCCACATTTACACGAATATTTCTGTCTCTCAATTACCCTGTAGTATTGTTGGCAGAGTTGTCTCTCGCTTTTGTTCCTTCATTCCCACCATTTTCTCCCCTTTATTTCTCCTTGCTCCTCCTTTCTTTCAGTCCCCCAATGTCTCCTGCGGTAGGGCGGGAGCAGTTCTAAGTAATTTAGGAGGGTCAAGGGTTTTATTAGTGCAGCATGGGAATAACTACTGGGAAGCTGAATCTGATCCAAACTACCTCGACAGATCCTCCAACACATCCCCATTGTCTCAGACAATCCACAACGGTCCTTTTGTCTGGAATGTTAGCAAGGAAATGAAGTGGATTCGGTTGAAATCTATAACATGTGCATACTGCTACTGATCAACCTTTCACTCTATCAACCACCGTAATTTCCTGTGATAAAAAAAAACTTCCATATGGTCTTATCCACCTCAAGAAAGTCCCCGGCAGCTCCTTATTCCGTGGGTGACATTCAGTACCCGGGACTCTTTAATACATTTCCGTAGATTAGGATAGAATATAAGATGCTGTTCAGGCCCCAAAAAAACCATTGTGCTTATAAGAAGTGTAGCTGCAGGGAATGAATAGGCCGGGGCCTACTCATATGTAACTTGAGTATTAGCCCGAAGGCGAAAATGGAGGAAACTACCTAAACCGTCTCTCTCCCCTACAAATATAGCTCCTTCAGTTTATGGGTGGGGGGAGAGGGGGAGGGGTGGAGTGTATAAAGATTTAATTTGATCTTCTTGGCGGAGGTAATAGAACTAATGGAGTAGACACACAACAACCAGTATTGGAGGAACATTTTCGGAGGAAAAGAGGACAGGAGGGGAGAAAGGAAGTCAGACAGCTAATACTAATAAGGTCGTAGAAATACATAGGCAATACAGCCACTCGGGCTCTTCAACCAAACGGAAGGAAGTGAGGGAGAGGGAGAGAGAGAGAGGAAGAGAGAGACAGACAGAGAGACGGAGAGAGAGAGTGATAGAGAGAGACAGAGAAAGAGAGAGAGAACGAGTGATAGAGAGAGACAGAGAGAGAGAGAACGAGTGATAGAGAGAGAGACAGAGAAAGAGAGAGAGAACGAGTGATAGAGAGAGACAGAGAGAGAGAGAGAACGAGTGATAGAGAGAGAGAGAAAGAAAGAGAGAGAGAGAGACAGAGAACGAGAGACGGAGAGAGAGAAAGAGTGATAGAGAGAGACAGAGAAAGAGAGATTGAAAGAGAGAG
>JAQGBT010005157.1:0-14899 GCA_034698585.1 Disparrhopalites patrizii
ACAAGAATTATTTTTTAAAGAAATTATTTAAAACAAGAATTATTTTTTAAAGAAATTATTTAAAACAAGAATTATTTTTTAAAGAAATTATTTAAAACAAGAATTATTTAAAGAATATTTATCGTAGCAGGGCAAGCCAATGTATGCTTTAAAAATGTATGTAAACGTTTTGTCACAGAATTATTCCTTTTCCAGTTGAAACTTCGCTCTTCCTGCCTTCATGTAACCTTATTTACTGATATTTCAATTTTTTTCAAACCTTGCTGTTTTTGAGCACCAAATTTAAAAAATACAGTAATTTTTCGCTTTTCTTATACAAAATTCAAGTATCTCACAGAATTTCGTTTACCATTTACCATTTATATCCCATTTTTTGTAAATATTCTCGTTTTTTCGAATTTTGTTTTTAGTTATTTTTATACTATATTTTTGTGTAATACAGTAGTAATTGGAAATAAAGTGTCTAAAACTAACTTAGACGGGCACAAAATGATTAAAACGAAGTATTTCCGATTATGTTTTTATGCTTTTGGCTTGTAATAATGTTCCTTGCAAATAAATCCCTTTGAAAATTCCTCCCATTTTTAGCGGGTCATTCGAATTACCCTTTATTTTTCAAAAATTGGCGTTCTTCTTTTCCCAGTATTTATTTTCTATCTAAAATGTATAGAGAACAGTTTCGTCGGGACAATATGTACGTCAATGAATTCAGAGTGGAGCATTAGATTCTGATGTAAATCGTTTGGTACATTCCTTGTGGAGGCATTCGTACATTATGTACGTAATATTTACATGTTTTTTTTACGTTCTCGCCTTTCCCCGATATTTGCCCTGCTTCTGACATTTCCTACTGCGGAATACAAAAAAAAAAAAAGCTGGCCGTGAAAAAGAAAACTCTTTCGTCTCTCTTTCGATCACTCTCACTCTCATCACTGTCGTCTCTGTGTGTGGCATTCTGGAAGATTCGCTTGTGTATTCATAAATTGAGGGGCTTTTGGTTTGCAAAATATTGTGTTATTATTCGAGTCTGCCTCTCCCCATCTCCGCCTTCCATCCCATTATAAATTCATATGAAAGGTGGGCGGGATTTTTCTTTTTCCCTGAGTTTCACTCCTACTTTTTCTTCTTCTGTCCATGCATTTTCCATTATATGACATGGCCTCTCTCTTCCAAAAAGTTTGTATGTCAGGAGGAATGAATGTCGGAATAATATCCACGTCTCTGCAGGCACCGTGTCATTTTTGACTTGTCAAAATCTTTCGTTGACTTTCTTTACCCTCACGTCTCACTTTCACCCGGACTAGATACTGTTTGATATAGAAATTATGTATAGGAACATATACAAGGGCTGTTATGAGGGTTTGTGTGCCCTCACAAATCACCCTCACGATGATTCACACTAGTGTCACATTTGTTTTCTTCTGGGATGTTGTTGACGGTGGCAGAGTTTTTTTTTTACTTTTTTTCCAGCCTTTCTTTTGGGGTCTTCATCTTTTTTGGTCTTCATTGTATTTCTACTCTTTTTTGTTTTTATTGCGTTGGTCATCTTATGCAATTTTTTGACTTTTTTCTTTTGAATCTTTTCTCCGCTGTTATTTTTGTCTTATTCGTCTTCATTTTTTGCTTTTTCTGCTTTGTTAATGTGTAATTCTTTTTTTATTTTTCTAAAATTATCTGCTTTTAAACCTTGTTTCTATTTTTTGCTCTATTTTTCTTTCTCTACTTTATTTTCGCCTATTTTTTCTCTATTGTCTTTTCTCCTATTTTTTGCCTTATTTTTTCTCTATTTTATTTTCTCCTATTTTTTGCTTTATATTTTCTCTATTTTATTTTCTCCTATTTTTTGCTTTATATTTTCTCTATTTTCTACTTTCTCGTGTTTTTCTATATTTTCTACTTTCTCGTGTTTTTCTATATTTTCTACTTTCTCGTGTTTTTCTATATTTTCTACTTTCTCGTGTTTTTCTATATTTTTTGCTTTCTCGTGTTTTTCTATATTTTTTGCTTTCTCTTGTTTTTCTATATTTTTAGTTTTCTCTTGTTTTTCATTATTTTTAGCTTTCTCTTGTTTTTCTATATTTGTTTTAGCTTTCGATTGTTTTTCTCTATTTTTTAGCTTTTGTTATTGTTCTCCATTTTTTAGCTTGGGTTGTTCTCTATTTTTTGCTTTCTCGTTTTTGCTCTGCCTTTCTGCTTTCTCTTGTTTTTCTTGATTTTAATACTTCCTGTTTTGCCGCTATTTGTCTCTATTTTTATGCTTTCTCTTTTGTGTCTATTTTTATGTTTTTTATTTGTATTGATTTTTATGCTTTTGTTTTCTCAAACATTTCTGAGTTTTCCACTTTCTTTCTCAGTTTTCTACGCAATTACGTTTTTTATTCTTCTTAACAGTCTCCACTTGACCACAAGTCTTTTTTTTTGTGCTAACAGTTTCTCCAGGCAGACAAATAAATATTTCAGCAAGTCCTTGCACTTAGCCTGGAAGATAAAGAAAACCTCCAAGTGCACTGATAACCCTGAGTGCATTTGCGTTTGTCTTCATTAGTGGTTTTTTATTTGAATGTTCCCATTAAAATACAGTTGAATCCCTTTTTTTTTTGTTCGCAAGACGCGATGATCCAAAAGTGGGTTTTACCGCCCTGAAATTTGCTCTTTTTGTCCTCTCCATTACACGAGAACAAAAAATAAGCTGCAGCTTTCAAGCAATCTAACAGCCAAAACGTAGCATTTATGTATGTACTTATAAATATAATGGAGGGGTGCATAAAACATCACCGTTGAGTCTCTTTATAACAACACTGAAGGAAATGGCGAAAAATATTGTTACGGGGAAATTTTGTTAATAAAAAATGTACTTTACATGTACGAAGGGCGGAAAAATGTTATACAGAGACTTGGTATAGAGAGACTCCGCGGTGTCTGTGCTAATCTGGAGGCATTTATACGTGTTTAAGAGCGAAAACTAACGATTCCATTTGAGTACATTGGAAGACGTGGGAAAAGATTTTTCAATACTTCGACGACATTCATTCCTTTTTTGAGAAGTATTATCGTCTGCAGGTAGTTGAAAGTTGAGATTTGAGATTTTTCAATAAAAACAAAAAGGAAGAAGATTAATGCCCGTTAAATTTATGGAACGTGATATAAGATTTTAATTGCTTTTATGGGCCTTTTAAAGAATCTTGATAGCCGTTCGGCTTCTCAAGTATTACTTAAGTGATTTGTTTTACATTCCCTCTGTTTATGCTGTGCTGTTTTTGTTGCTTAAAATGACCAACTTGATTATGTATCATGTAGCCCAGCCTCTAATATAAATTCCCCTGGAGAGTTCAGCAAGGAGAATTTGTTGGTGCTTATCGTACATATAATTGTGTAGTATGCTAAAGTATCAACATATCAATATGTACACGTGCAACAAAGGAATTCCTTCAAATTAACAGATTCCTTTGCCGTAATTTGAAATCGCGAAAGATGGTTCAGCACAAATATTTCCTCCATTCCTCCTTCATTTCTTCTCTGCCTCTCTCTGATATTTCCCCCCGAATTCTTTGTCTTGCTCTATATCTCGTGCATTATGTATATTTTTCTCTGCCTTGGTCACTCCCTCTGCTTTCCCTCTGTTGCATTGAAATAGCTCTTGCTTCTTTTTCCGTGTTAACAGTAATAATTTTCCTCTTTTTGTATCTCTCTCTCTCATCCCTCCTTTTTTCATTTCAGTTCCCTCAGGCGAAACTTGCTTTAAAATTATTATTTGCTGGAAGTTAAATCGGAGCATTAATCTGTTCATCGAAGGTATTAGAATTATTAAATAATCCACGGCTAATTACGTTTTTTGTCACATTTTTTGGAGGGGAATTAAAATAATTATGGCTGAAATTTACCTCCTGGCAATTTCAGGGATGAACAGTTTTAACTTGTAAATTAACAAAGTGATTTGAAATTTAAACCAAAATTAGATGGGAAAGACAAGCTAGGATAAAATCACTGACGAATATCCAAAAAGATGTGCATATTATGCATATAATTTAAAATGCATTCACAAAATATGCATTTTAAAATTTATATATTTGATTTCAGAGAGATTTTGGCGCCATTCGAAAAATGATTCGTGAAAGCTTCAAGACTTGAAGCTGTTAGGTAGATAATTTTCTTATTCGTCTTATACGTTGTGTGGTTAAAAATCAATGTCTATCTTATGTGCCTGTTAAACTCTACCCTAATATCTCTATCAAGATTTCAATCCTCGCGCTTCTTTGTTTGTTGTGTGTCGGAACAAAAGGGTTAATTAATTAAATTAATTTCCAAAGCCCCCTCAAAAATGTGCTATTCAAACCCAAATATTCTCTCCCCTCAAAAGATATCCCAATCTGTTTCCAGGAAATTCCTTTCATGGCATTCCGAGCAAGAACCACCAAGCTTTCCCCCGTTTATTGGAGTATTGACAATTCCGCCGTTCATCTTTCCTCCTTTTGACCACGTCTTGTGAGTCTCTAATTAACCTCCTCATAAAAGAATTCTCGGAGCTGTATTGTTTTGGGTAAATTTCTCTCCCCTTTCACAAAGGGTTTGGGCAGGTACAATGCGGAGGGAAATTAGAGGGAGGGGATGGGAAGGAGGGCTTGCCTTTGTCCGTTGTTAATTACTTATGAGAAGTTAATAATAATGCCTTGGCAGACGCTCTCACCCCTTTTCTCCCCTTAAATTAACGTTCCATGCTCTCGAGTCCCGAAATTCCATTGTGCCCCCTCAAGCCCATGTGTTTTCAAGGGGGACTTAAATATCCATAGCAAAATTATTCTACATAACAAATTGTTCCTTTCCCTCTCCGGCTTCTTCTTCAAGGAGAAATCCTTTCTTTAGGAGGAAGAATAAAGAAATTGTTTGGATGCTTCCAGGGACTCCAAAAATGCTTTGATGATGATTGAGAGGGATTTTTGCTTGTCCAAATATGTACATGTATTCACAAATATATACATATGAACGTGTTGGATAAAGATGGCCGACGGCAGGGGAAAAGAGGGAAAGGAGAAGAGAAAAAGAGAGAAAGGTACATTGTACATAATTATTTTGGCAAATGAGGGATTGACAGGGCGGAAATGGCGGAGGAAAAATAAACAAGTTTTGACGACGCAAAAAATGGCAGAAAACGTCTCAGTTTGCCAAAGGAAATGCAAAGGAGGAGGAAATGGAATGTTTGGGGAAATGCACGGTGAAAGTTGGGAGAAATGCATTAAAGTGAAAATTCTATGTTTGGAATTTAAAGTCGGAGGAAATGAGAAATTCCTGACGGAATTGGTGGAAAAAAAATAAGGGAAATGTGCAAGGGAAATTTAGAGAGAAATGTTAGGAGAAAGTTGGGGAAAGTCGAGGAAAGTGTAAACACGTCCACATCTTGGTTCGCGGGAAGTTCAAATGGGAAAACTTGGGGGTTCTTTTGTGCCCGAAGAAGCATGAAGTTGTGAGGGAGAAGTTTATTAGAGGAAGGGTGAAATGAAGACGTTTTCTGGCGGGAGTTATAAATCATTTTCCTCCCTAAATCTTTTACCTTCGTATAGGAAAAGGTGGATGGCAATGTTTTATTTATTCTCATTAGGCGGCTAAAAGGCGCGCATGAGCCTACTTTGACCACATCAAAGGACATGATCTCACCAGGGCAGTTTTTACATGCCACATACCTTTTGTGGGACTTTTGACCGTGGACGGTGTAGTGGAAAATCCGAAGAAAGTTTTGAGTCAGGAATAGAGATCAAAAGGTCGGCAATTAACGTCGATTTTCTGGAAGGAAATTGATTTACACTTTAGTTTCAGGAGAAATTGAATTTTCTCCGAAAATTATGTTAACTAATTTCTAATTTATAAAATAATGAACGTTGAAGGCCGGAAAAGAGAGAAAATGTTTTCAAATGGCACAATGTCCAAACATTTCTCACACGGACAGAGTTCAAATACTTGTGGATCTTTTTTAAAAATTAAGAATAATCATTGCTTTAATTTTTGCTTCTGTTTTTAATTTTGATACATCTGGATTTTTATTGAAATTAAAAAAAATTAAATGTAATGTGTTATGTCACTGCAATTCTCGCCAACTTAAAATATTCAATCAATTCAAAAGTATAACGCCAGCTAATTTATTTCTCATACAGTATAGAAGCAGGAGAAAGAAAATTCAAAAAATTGATGAGTAAACGATATAGAAAGGAAACGAAAAAAATTAAGAAAAAAGAGAAAAGTATGGAGAAAGCACGCGCAAAAAAATGAAGAAAAGAATAAGAATAAAATAGAAACAATAAGCGAAGCCATATAAAGAAAATATAATTAGTAATAGAAAATAAAGAAATATAGCAAACAGTAGAAAATATAGTCATTTAAAAAAAAATCAATAGACGAGAATATAATCATAGAAAAAACACAGAGTAAATAAAAGAATATCTGTAATAGAAATAAATGAAAGACAAATAGATAAAGGAAGAGAAAATGAAATGCAAATACGTAAAGGGAGAGAAAATGAAATACAATTAGATAGAAGAGAGAAAATGAAAAACATAAAGGAAGAGAAAATACAATAGAGAAAGGTCGAGTGAGATAAAAAGATACATAACTTTAAAGAAAGGACGATTGGGAAAATATAAGGAGAATATCGAAGCAGAAAGACAAGAAAACAACCAAAATAGCTTCATAATTCCGAGCTTCAAGCCTCATCTCATCCAACCTGTACAGGCCACCTCAATACACCAACCGAGTGAATTTATTTTTTATCTCATAAAACGTCTAAGAATGACTTCCAAAATGAAGTAATTAATACGGGCAAAGAAGACCTAGCACCCACAATGTTTTAAGGAATGCAAAGGGAAGCGAATCCCCTTTCACCATTGACCACATCCCCCAAAGGGGAAAGTTGTGGGTGGTGATAAAAAACGTGGAGTTAATGAAATAAGGGGGAAGTGTCCGTACTAAAAAAGTGTATAAAAAGGATAGGAAGGAGATGATGAAAGAGTGGATGAAATCCAGTGAAGACGTTTGTAGGGGAAAGTTCCACACATACATAATACTGAGACAAAGGAGAGGAGATGAAGTGAAAGGCGTCATTAGGAGGAGAAAGAAAGGGCGTAATTAAGGCCATCATGTCTTCCATCATACACAGAATACTCACGCTTTTTTCTTACCTTTTACTTCTTTCCCCATCATTTTACCTCTGCACTGCACTTATCAACACGGCTGCATCTTTATCTTATATCTGTAGATCCTTCTCTTCAACTTTTTTTCTCGTCACGTGCTTTCTCTTTTCACACCACGTTTCTTTATGTTATTACATTTTCTGGTATCGACCTCTTTACTGTTTTTCTAATTTCTTATAGTCTGCGTTCACTTTTTTGACTTTCTCCGTATTGCATTTTCTGGATAAATTCCTGTTTTAGCTCTGGTGTGCTCATTTTTGGGTTATTCTTGTTCCTTCCATCTAGCTCTTCTTTACTCTTTGTTTCTTCATCGGTTTCTCCGTCTCTTTTCTCCGTAATTTCTTTCTCTGCCTCTTTTCTCCTTAATGTCCTTCTCTGCTTTTTTCACTTTAATTTTTTTCTCTGTCCAATTTACCCTTAATTTCTGTCTGTCAATTTTTTATTTAATTTCTTTCTCTCTTTTCTACTAAATTTATTTTTCTGTCTATTTTCTTCTTAATATATTGATTTTTTTATGTTATCCTTAATTTCTTTCTGTCTATGTTCTCCTTAATTTCTTTCTGTCTATTTTCTCCTTAGTTTCTTTCTATCTATGTTCTCCTTAATTTCTTTCTGTCTATTTTCTCCTTAGTTTCTTTCTATCTATTTTCTCCTTAATTTCTTTCGGTACAGTTTCTCCTTAATTTCTTTCTCTATTTTCTCCTTAATTTCTTTCTGTCGATTTTTCCTTAATTTCTTTCTCTCTTTTCTACTGAATTTATTTTTCGGTCTATTTTCTCACTAATTTCTGTCTCTATCTATTTTCTCACTAATTTCTGTCTCTATCTATTTTCTCCTTAATTTCTTTCTCTGTCCATTTCCCTCTTAATTTATTTCTCTTTCTATTTTCTCCTTAATTTCTTGCTCTGTCCATTTCCCTCTTAATTTCTTTCTCTTTCTATTTTCTCCTTAATTTCTTTCTGTCGATGTTCTCTTTAATTTCTGTCTGTCTATTTTCTCCTTAATTACTTTCTCTATAGTTTCTCCTTAATTTCTTTCTCTTTCTATTTTCTCCTTAATTTCTTTATCCGTCTATTTTTTCCTTAACTGTTATCTTTATATTTGTCTTCTGCTTTCTCTTGTCTATTTCACTTTAATTATTTCGTCATTCGTCACTCATTCTCATTATTGTTATCTCAATTTCGTTTTCCGTTTATTGCTGTGTTTTTCCTTCAATTATTTTATCACTTTGTCCTTATTTTGCTTTCTCCGTCTCTTTCTTCTTTTTTATCGTCTCATTTGTTCTCTCCTCAGTTTTTGTGCCTCTCTCGTGGCTGGTTTCTCACAGCACTGCTTGTCCATTTATTTCGGCTGCCCAATTTCTTTATTTCTACTTTTGTAAATCCGGTTTTCTTCAAAGTTCTCCCGTATTTTGTTGGTTGTGTATTTTACGCCTTCTCGTTGCCGTTGCTCCTAGATAGTGAGTCATTTTCCTTATCTCTTATCTCTGTCCATTTTCCCTCTGATATGACTGTTCCCTCGATTGTCTCTCCTATCAGTTCACTAACTTGATCCTATTCTGTATCTCTTTTGCCTTCCTCCTAGCTTCCTTCTGCATCCTTTAGCCAATCTAATACCCGCGTTTAGATTCTGGACGCACAAGGATTTTTCCTTTTAATTTTTCCGACTCGTTATTTTACTTCATACTTCCCTTTTTCCCTGTCACATTTTCTTTCTTTATCGGACATCCCCACACTTTTTTCCCTCTCGCCATATCCCGTCATTTTACCCTCTTGTCCTTGTAGACGATGCAATCGCTATAATTTCTACTGGTCCTTCTTGCTCTCCTCCAATTCCGGCTAAGGCATTATTAGGTACTTACATAACCCCTTGTGGCCCTTCTACGGGACGGATGCACTTTTCTCTTTTTCTCCTGGAACTTTCCAGGAAGCTGGGAAAAGTTTTTTTTTTCATCCCAGGGACAAGAACTCCACCGGCACTAATAAGGCGGGGATAAACTGAGATTTTCCTCCGTGATAAATACACATCTTTTACTTTCGGAAGAGACGTTGGCCCCTCGCAGCTTTCTCCTGCTCTCCCTCGTCTGTATACGTAGAGTCACTTGTAATCCTCGGTCTTCCCGGGATATGAAGTTGGGTGAAAGATGAAGCCGGAGTATTGGGTGAAAGAAATCTTCTTTCTGCATGGAGGCGAGTGTAATGGGGGAAGTTTCGGAAAAAACTAAGGATCAGTTTTTTGGATAAATACAAGATATTCTAGGGGTTAGGGAAGCCTTTAGAAGACTCGCCTCCAGTTTTTCAACGGGAAATGGAAAATTATATGTAAAGTCTTGGGAAGATCATGATTACTAAAATTAACTTTGCATGCATCTACTTTCTCCTTCCACTTCCATTTTCCCAACTTTCACACTCTCTTGTATCTTGTCCCTTTCACTATCTCGCCTTTTTCTAGTAGCTTTTTTGTTTGTCTTGTTCATGCTGACTTTATCGTTCTCTTTTTCGCTTTGTTTCTTGCATTTTTCTCTATCGTTTACTTAGCTAGTTTTATTTCTTTCTGTTTTGCCTACCGCTCTTTGTTTCCTTTTAGTTGCCTTTTCTCTCTTATTTTCTTTCCCTTTCGTTCACATATTGTACGTTTCTTTCCGTCTCGCTTACTTTCTCATTTTTATTTCGGTTTTACGTTTTCAATTTCTTCTATGCATTTGTTTGTTTTTTCTCTCGCTTTCTCCTGCGTCTTTTTGCACTTGCTTTCTTTCTCTATTGAGAACTTTGCGCTTGCTGTCCATTTTCTTTTGGGATAACTCGCTTGCTTTTTTTTCTATTTTGGGCTTCTTTAGCTGGCTTTCCTTCTCTGTTTTCTATCCGTTTTGTTTTCGTTCTTCTATTACTTTACTTCGTTTTTACTTTCTCCTCCGTTTCTTCCATTTTACTTTCTCCTAAATTCTCTTGCTCTTCTTTTTTAATTCTTTACTTTCTCATAAATTCTCTTGTTTTTTTGTAAATTTTTTACTTCATCCTAAATGTTTGTTTTCTTTTTGTGAAAATTTTTTTTCTCCTAAATTCTGTTGGTCTTCCGTTTTTATTTTCTACTTTCTCCTAAATTCTTTTGATCTTCGTTTTTAATTTTTAACGTTCTCCTAAATTCTCTAGATCTTCGTTTTTAATTTTTTGCTTTCTCCTAAATTCTCTTGTTTTTGTTTACATTTTTTACTTCCTCCTAAAATCTTTTCCTCTTCGTTTTTAATTTTTTGCTTTCTCCTAAATTCTTTTCTCTTCTTTTTTATTTTTTACTCTCTCTTAAATACTCTTTTTTTGTTCCATTCTGTTTTCTGCTAAATTCTCTTGCTCTTCCTTTTTTGTTATTTACTTTCTCCTAATTTCCTTGCTGTTACTCTTCGTTGTTTTAACTTTCTCTGCAATTGCCTTTCTTGTAATTTTCTTCCCTTTTTGGTTTCTCTTACAATCACGTTCTTTAGCTTTTCTTCCTTTTTTGCTTGCTCTCACAATTTCGTTGCTCTACTATCTTTCCCTTTTACATTCTTTATTTTACGATTTTGTCCATGCTGCTGTCTTCTTTGTTTGGCTTCCAGCATTTGTCTTGTTCTTTCTGGATTAGTTTTCTATGATTTTCTTTTCATTTTCTCTCTTTGCTGTCTCTTGAACTTCCTCCGCTTTCTCCCTCTCCAATTTTCATATAACCAAATGTCTCGCTTTCTCTCTTGCCAGTTTTTCCCAAATCTCCCCAGCACTACCAATCTTCCCCTTCCCCGTCACTTCCTCTAATGAGATGATGGAGTTTTCCCCCCATAGAGCTTCTTCTACACGTAAAGATGAGGGTGTATTCCGAGAGTGAAAGAAGATTAAAAATGGGAAGAAGCCCCAGAAAATGCTGGGGGAAGTGGGAGCAGGAAATTAAATTGAGTTTTCACCAACTAGATTTTTTTTTCATGTACAAAATGGGGGAAAAAGCTGAGCTTTTAACAGCATATTATTTTATTTTCCTCCTACTTTTTATATTCTTTTTTTTTTTTAGTTACACACACAGTCAAGCATCAAATTGATCAAAGGAAGGGGAGCTTTAATGCCTTTATTAAGGAGGAAAGAGCATTTCCAAAATGATTGTAATAAGCTTACGCCGTATTTACGTAAATTATGCCCTATAAAAGACTTTTAGTGTGATAATCCCATCAATGTAAAGTGCCTTTCCCCAGCCTCATTTTTCCCTGTTCCTCCTCGTCAAAGGAGGGAAATGCTCTACCTTTATTCTATACGGAATAATTAGATGACGGGCTATTTTTAGACACGATCGAATTTTTAGAGAGTAAATGTATTGATCGAATCCAGTAATTAATGGATTCCTTGGAATTATTAGATTCTCTCCGGCCATTTTAAATGAACTGTCTTCGACGTACTTGAAAATTGGTTTAACGGGGAATTTTAAATTTTTTTCGTAATTATTTCCTAACAGTCTTAGAAGAGATGTAATTGGACGGATGTTGAATGATGTAATTAATTGTTTTTTTCTGTGTCTTTCCCAGCTCACCCATTCGTCCCTGGAGGACTTGGGCATTGCGAGTCTCCGAGGAATCTCATCCAGCCTGGAGAGCTTGGCCATCGTCTCCGGCCGCCTCAAGTACATCCCTCAGACGATGCTGGCGACGATGAAACGCCTCAAGGATCTGGATTTGGAGGGCAATCGCATTCAGGAGCTGGGGCCGTACAGCTTCCATAATATCCTTCTGCAGAAGGTACCAATTTTTCTTTAATTAATAATTAATACCTTAATTAAATTTTCTGAGCAGATCAGGCTTTGCCTGGAATTAAATTTTTAAAAGCGCCATCCTCGCTGTTAGCCAATATTCAACGTTTTATTTGGATCATATTGTTCCAGAGAAAGAGACGTTCTTCTTAAAAATTAGACGCATTTATAATGCGACTTTCTTTTAAATCTTGCGGGAATTTCAAAATATTAAATATTGTTCGTAAATTTTAAATCTTGATAATTAATTTCTTGATAATTAAATGAACAACTAAATTAAAAAACTAAAATCAAGGACAAACATTGATCCCGGACAAGCATTTGTAATGCTATAGATTTGTTTTACATCTTGCGGGAATTTTGAAATACTAAGAATTGATTTTGAATTTTAAATCTTGATTTCTTGAAAATTAAATGAAACATGAAATTAAGAAGCTAAAATCATGGACAAACATTTGTTAAAATGTTTTTTGCAAATTTTTTATATGCTCAATGATCTACTTTATACAATTTCATTTAAAATCACAAAAATGAGCCTGTAAAAATGCATGGTGAACAGAGATGGCCAAAATACTTTGGTTCCAAATACTGATTACAAAATACAAATACATTCGGAGACTTTAATTACAAATCATCAATTAAATTCGGCTGTTTCCCAAGTATTTAGTTACAAATTGCAAATTAGAAATTAGAAAATACAATAATATTTTATGTCGAACACAAAATACAAATTACCAAATACATCAATAGCTAGTAATGTATTTAAATGTGTATTTTAATTACAAAATACAAATCATTGTATTTCAAATACGCATTTGAGTTACCAAATACAAATATTTGTATTGAAAATACGTATTTTAAATACAAACACATGTATTTTATGTATTATATTTTGTATATTTATATGCGTTCATTTGTATTTTTGAGCACAGTCAAAAAATTACGAATTCAATTTTGCATTGGTGCACTTTTAACTTACAAAATACAGCAAAAACCTCCGAAATAGCTATCTCGTGTATTTGATGCAAATTAAAAAATACATGTAGCAGGTATTTGTATTTAAAAATACAATTACCAAATACAAAAATGTATTTTAAATAAATTAAATGCAAATATAATTGGAATACGATGTATTTTGGCCATCTCATCCAAGGAAATATTTTTCCATCTCCTCTCAAATCTTGGCCAAAAGGACTTACACCGTTTTGCAACAAACAAGAATAGGTTCAGTATACCTTTGGAGTTATGGTGAGGGAAAGCAATTAGAAATGAAGAGGGAAATTGGCAACTTTGAATTGTTTCACTTCCAAACTTCCAAAGCTTTTTCCTGATTTCCATGTTGGGCGACAATTTTTTGTAACACTTCGCGCCTCCCTGAAGATTAACGCATAAATAACCCGTAAATAAACCTCCCCCGAGACGGATACATTGTACTTCCGTTTCTCTCTCTCTCTCTTATCTCTCTCTCCTTTCTCTCTTCTCTCTCTCTCACTCTTCTATTTCTCTCTCTTTTTTCTCTCTCTCTCTCACTCTTCTATTTCTCATCTCTTTCTGCCTCTCTCCTCTCTTGCTGTCTCTGGATTTTTCTTCTCTCTTCTCTCTCTTCCTTTCTCACTTTCTCCATATCTTCCTCTATCTCTCTTGCTCCCCCTGCAAAAAAAAATAGGTTACGATCATCAATAGCCTCAAAAAGGAACCTCCTAGCAAAAAAAAAAAAACAGAGGGAGAAAGTAATGTATGAAACGGCGCCAAAAAATTTTCACTTTTCACAAAGTAAATGGATTTTGGCAACAACTCCCCCGCTCGTCCCCGTACCTCCTCCGCCTCCGTCCCTCAATCCCAGGGAAAGACACCCAAGTCAAAGGGATAATGGATGAGAGTATTGAAAATGAATTTGTAGCAACACTTCCCCCTTTTTTCCTCGTCCCTAAAAGCCTCATTGCTCTTTTTCACGAGATGTCAAATGGGGAAAATGTCCCTCCGCCCCCACTTTTTTTTTAAAGTGGAATAAATTGTCCTCTTCTCCCTTCCTGTCTCTCTTTCTGGGTCTGTATTTTTTTTTACTGGGACAGTCTATACACAACAAACAAATATGAACCTCTCTTCTTTCTGCTTCCTCAAAAAAAAGGAGTTTTTCCCCAGGCCCTGAAGGTCCTCCCTTGTTTGTGTTTGTATCTAGTAGTTTCCCCCATATTATTTATTTAGTGGGGAGGCATAGCAGGGATTTATTTCCTTGTTCCTCTCTCCGGTCGTTGGGGGAATTTCGGAATGCATGTCTCCGATGTGAGAAAATGCAATAAAGAGGATTTATCACGTACTTTTCTACTGTGTGAGAGACGGAGTGGGAGGGGGCGGGGAGGGAACCATATGAATATTTGAATTTCCCCCCTCTCATCCTTATGTGTTGTTCACCTACTCCGGAGAGGGGAGAAATCTGGAAGTACCAGTGACAAAGAGAGAGATAAAGAGAGAGAAATAAAGAAAGAGAGAGAGAAATAAAGAAAGAGAGAGAGAGAAATAAAGAAAGAGAGAGAGAAATAAAGAAAGAGAGAGAGAGAGAAATAAAGAAAAAGAGAAAGAGAGAGGAGAGAAGAAGAGAGAGAAAGGCAGATATAGAGAGAAAGCGAAAGTGAAAAAGAGACAGAAAGTGAAAGACACAGAGAGACAGCAAGTGAAAGAGAAAGAGAGAGACAAATAAAGAAAGAGAGAGTAATAAAGAGAGATAGAGAGAGAAATAAAAGAGGGTAAAAGAGATGAAGATAAAGAGAAAGAGAGAGAGAGAAACATGAAGAAAAAAGAGAAAGAAAATGAGAGAGAAATAAAGCGAGAGAGAAAGAGAGAGAGACAAATAAAGAAAGAGAGAGAGAAATAAAGTGCGAGAAAGAGAGACATAAAGAGAGAGAAAGAGGGAGAAAGAGTAACAGGGAGAGGGAGGGAGAAAGAGAAAGAAAGAGAGACAGGAGATC